>JAJOZX010011857.1:0-105000 GCA_023014485.1 Bathynomus jamesi | reverse complement strand
TAACGTTTAGTGATGAATCAACTTTTAACGTTTAGTGATGAATCACTTTTAACGTTTAGTGATGAATCAACTTTTAACGTTTAGTGATGAATCAACTTTTAACGTTTAGTGATGAATCAACTTTTAACGTTAGTGATGAATCAACTTTTAACGTTTAGTGATGAATCAACTTTTAACGTTTAGTGATGAATCAACTTTTAACGTTTAGTGATGAATCAACTTTTAACGTTTAGTGATGAATCAACTTTAACGTTTAGTGATGAATCAACTTTTAACGTTTAGTGATGAATCAACTTTTAACGTTTAGTGATGAATCAACTTTTAACGTTTAGTGATGAATCAACTTTAACGTTTAGTGATGAATCAACTTTTAACGTTTAGTGATGAATCAACTTTTAACGTTTAGTGATGAATCAACTTTTAACGTTTAGTGATGAATCAACTTTTAACGTTTAGTGATGAATCAACTTTTAACGTTTAGTGAATCAACTTTTAACGTTTAGTGATGAATCAACTTTTAACGTTTAGTGATGAATCAACTTTTAACGTTTAGTGATGAATCAACTTTTAACGTTTAGTGATGAATCAACTTTTAACGTTTAGTGATGAATCAACTTTTAACGTTTAGTGATGAATCAACTTTTAACGTTTAGTGATGAATCAACTTTTAACGTTTAGTGATGAATCAACTTTTAACGTTTAGTGATGAATCAACTTTTAACGTTTAGTGATGAATCAACTTTTAACGTTTAGTGATGAATCAACTTTTAACGTTAGTGATGAATCAACTTTTAACGTTTAGTGATGAATCAACTTTTAACGTTTAGTGATGAATCAACTTTTAACGTTTAGTGATGAATCAACTTTTAACGTTTAGTGATGAATCAACTTTTAACGTTTAGCGATGAATCAACTTTAACGTTTAGCGATGAATCAACTTTTAACGTTTAGCGATGAATCAACTTTTAACGTTTAGCGATGAATCAACTTTTAACGTTTAGCGATGAATCAACTTTTAACGTTTAGCGATGAATCAACTTTTAACGTTTAGCGATGAATCAACTTTTAACGTTTAGCGATGAATCAACTTTTAACGTTTAGCGATGAATCAACTTTTAACGTTTAGCGATGAATCAACTTTTAACGTTTAGCGATGAATCAACTTTTAACGTTTAGCGATGAATCAACTTTTAACGTTTAGCGATGAATCAACTTTTAACGTTTAGCGATGAATCAACTTTTAACGTTTAGCGATGAATCAACTTTTAACGTTTAGCGATGAATCAACTTTTAACGTTTAGCGATGAATCAACTTTTAACGTTTAGCGATGAATCAACTTTTAACGTTTAGCGATGAATCAACTTTTAACGTTTAGCGATGAATCAACTTTTAACGTTTAGCGATGAATCAACTTTTAACGTTTAGCGATGAATCAACTTTTAACGTTTAGCGATGAATCAACTTTTAACGTTTAGCGATGAATCAACTTTTAACGTTTAGCGATGAATCAACTTTTAACGTTTAGCGATGAATCAACTTTTAACGTTTAGCGATGAATCAACTTTTAACGTTTAGCGATGAATCAACTTTTAACGTTTAGCGATGAATCAACTTTTAACGTTTAGCGATGAATCAACTTTTAACGTTTAGCGATGAATCAACTTTTAACGTTTAGCGATGAATCAACTTTTAACGTTTAGCGATGAATCAACTTTTAACGTTTAGCGATGAATCAACTTTTAACGTTTAGCGATGAATCAACTTTTAACGTTTAGCGATGAATCAACTTTTAACGTTTTAGCGATGAATCAACTTTTAACGTTTAGCGATGAATCAACTTTTAACGTTTAGCGATGAATCAACTTTTAACGTTTAGCGATGAATCAACTTTTAAACGTTTAGCGATGAATCAACTTTTAACGTTTAGCGATGAATCAACTTTTAACGTTTAGCATGAATCAACTTTTAACGTTTAGCGATGAATCAACTTTTAACGTTTAGCGATGAATCAACTTTTAACGTTTAGCGATGAATCAACTTTTAACGTTTAGCGATGAATCAACTTTAACGTTTAGCGATGAATCAACTTTTAACGTTTAGCGATGAATCAACTTTTAACGTTTAGCGATGAATCAACTTTTAACGTTTAGCGATGAATCAACTTTTAACGTTTAGCGATGAATCAACTTTTAACGTTTAGCGATGAATCAACTTTTAACGTTTAGCGATGAATCAACTTTTAACGTTTAGCGATGAATCAACTTTTAACGTTTAGCGATGAATCAACTTTTAACGTTTGCGATGAATCAACTTTTAACGTTTAGCGATGAATCAACTTTTAACGTTTAGCGATGAATCAACTTTTAACGTTTAGCGATGAATCAACTTTTAACGTTTAGCGATGAATCAACTTTTAACGTTTAGCGATGAATCAACTTTTAACGTTTAGCGATGAATCAACTTTTAACGTTTAGCGATGAATCAACTTTTAACGTTTAGCGATGAATCAACTTTTAACGTTTAGTGATGAATCAACTTTTAACGTTTAGTGATGAATCAACTTTTAACGTTTAGTGATGAATCAACTTTTAACGTTTAGTGATGAATCAACTTTTAACGTTTAGTGATGAATCAACTTTTAACGTTTAGTGATGAATCAACTTTTAACGTTTAGTGATGAATCAACTTTTAACGTTTAGTGATGAATCAACTTTTAACGTTTAGTGATGAATCAACTTTTAACGTTTAGTGATGAATCAACTTTTAACGTTTAGTGATGAATCAACTTTTAACGTTTAGTGATGAATCAACTTTTAACGTTTAGTGATGAATCAACTTTTAACGTTTAGTGATGAATCAACTTTTAACGTTTAGTGATGAATCAACTTTTAACGTTTAGTGATGAATCAACTTTTAACGTTTAGTGATGAATCAACTTTTAACGTTTAGTGATGAATCAACTTTTAACGTTTAGTGATGAATCAACTTTTAACGTTTAGTGATGAATCAACTTTTAACGTTTAGTGATGAATCAACTTTTAACGTTTAGTGATGAATCAACTTTTAACGTTTAGTGATGAATCAACTTTTAACGTTTAGTGATGAATCAACTTTAACGTTTAGTGATGAATCAACTTTTAACGTTTAGTGATGAATCAACTTTTAACGTTTAGTGATGAATCAACTTTTAACGTTTAGTGATGAATCAACTTTTAACGTTTAGTGATGAATCAACTTTTAACGTTTAGTGATGAATCAACTTTTAACGTTTAGTGATGAATCAACTTTTAACGTTTAGTGATGAATCAACTTTTAACGTTTAGTGATGAATCAACTTTTAACGTTTAGTGATGAATCAACTTTTAACGTTTAGTGATGAATCAACTTTAACGTTTAGTGATGAATCAACTTTTAACGTTTAGTGATGAATCAACTTTTAACGTTTAGTGATGAATCAACTTTTAACGTTTAGTGATGAATCAACTTTTAACGTTTAGTGATGAATCAACTTTTAACGTTTAGTGATGAATCAACTTTTAACGTTTAGTGATGAATCAACTTTTAACGTTTAGTGATGAATCAACTTTTAACGTTTAGTGATGAATCAACTTTTAACGTTTAGTGATGAATCAACTTTTAACGTTTAGTGATGAATCAACTTTTAACGTTTAGTGATGAATCAACTTTTAACGTTTAGTGATGAATCAACTTTTAACGTTTAGTGATGAATCAACTTTAACGTTTAGTGATGAATCAACTTTTAACGTTTAGTGATGAATCAACTTTTAACGTTTAGTGATGAATCAACTTTTAACGTTTAGTGATGAATCAACTTTTAACGTTTAGTGATGAATCAACTTTTAACGTTTAGTGATGAATCAACTTTTAACGTTTAGTGATGAATCAACTTTTAACGTTTAGTGAAATCAACTTTTAACGTTTAGTGATGAATCAACTTTTAACGTTTAGTGATGAATCAACTTTTAACGTTTAGTGATGAATCAACTTTTAACGTTTAGTGATGAATCAACTTTTAGTATCATCCAGATGGTTTGAACATGTCTGGATTTAAACCCAATCAAGAATACAGTCTGACCCAGCAAATCTGGGATAATAGAGCATGGTGACCTACCCAGATTATCCAAATTCACATATTAACAGACTGGGCTTCCATGATTTTGACCCAAATTATCCCTGAAAAGATTGAAATACTGTACTATATATCTGAAAACAATTAAATAGACATGACAACAAAATATATTAATATACTGCATAAAACTTGTTTTAATGAAATGTTTAAAATGAAAAATTACAAATGTTTTTACCACTTTTGTTCAATTTACCTTCATATTTAGTATATTTTTTAAATTTTTCACAGTCCAGAAACCAATCCCAGAATAGCAAGGGCATGGATTACAGAATCCTGGATTTGAGGGGCCAGACTGTATGTGGAACTACACAAAGCACCACCTCCAAAATGAGCTGACTGAAGCAGTGAAGAATTGTGGGTTATGAACATTTCCATTGAGTACTGTCATAAGCTGAGTCAATTCCAGAAAGAATAAACAGTAATCAAAGTTCATGGAGATATGACTAAATATTAAATAAAGGGTAAAAAGTATGACAAGTTTTATTATACCTTCAGTTCTTATACATTTCCCATATACAGTCATGTCGCATCTTACGTGGGTGTTATGTTCCAAAGAGGGCGCATAAAGCCAAAAATGTGTGGTCAAAATTACCCTTGAAAATCCCTTAAATCACTCAAAGTACATGGTTAACCTGAACAATGCGTCTCACTTCATTAGCAATGGTAGGGAAACCCTTGAAATCAATCACAGTCACTCCAAAGGGCTCAGTGATCAATGGTTCAAGAAACTTCTTTTCAATGCTGAGCAGAATCTGTAAGTTTCCTAATAAGAAAGTACAAGACATTGCCCTAAAAACCCTGAGGAATGTTTTTTTTGCTCACCCCAAAAACATTATAATATCAATGCTTGGTGATGAGGACAGGGAGAGAAGAAACACCGCAGTAAATAAGATCCTGGCACTGAGGGGTGAAGTAGAGAAAACAACCCAGGACATGAGTCAAAATGGATTTCACCGGCGGAGATTTGGAAGTTGAGGATCTACAGAAGCTAAGGCTAACAAAGACCCTAAGGTCCACTCTAAGGTTAGCCCAAGAGAAAGTAGGGGGTGAAGAGAAGATAATAAGGGGTTAAGTAAGGAGGAACACCTATCACTTGTGGGTTAACATTCATTCAGAAAAAGAGAAAAAAAGACTCCGCCATCATCATCCGCCAGCCACTGCTGACAAGTCAGAAAAATAGTCGGAGAGAATAGGAGAGGGGTGAAAGATGAAAAGAATTAAAATAAGAACACTTACAAACCATGCAAACGACAAACATGCATGAAAAGTAAGGAGGATAAAAAAAAAAAAAAGTAGGTAAAGTTAAATAAAAAGTGATTTAGTTTACGCTACGAGCTACATCCCGTTCGTGTTAGTCTATTTTTTTTTTTTTCCCGGCATCACACGCTGGCATGTCACAAGCTGGCATTCATCGTCAACAGACTCATCCTCAAGCACCACCACCAGAGCTCCTGTTGCTAACTTTGTTTTTTTATTTTAAACAATGTTAATACTTTTAAAATGTCTGTCAAGACAGTTCTTAAACATATTAACGCTGGTAGAATGAACGACTGACGCGGGAAGATTATTCCATTTATCAATTACTTTAAACATAAAGAAGTTTTTAGCGATATTAGTAATGAAACGTCTGCCACGCAACTTAAATCCGTTATTGCGAGTATTACTATTATCGAAAGTGAACAATGTCAAAATTTACGTTATCGATGTTATTAACGATTTTGAAAACTTCAATAAGCTCCCCCCTTAATCTTCTAGTTTTGAGTGAATACAGGTCTAACTCTTTAATCCTATCTTCATAAGGCTTATTGCGCAATGACGGAATAAGTTTCGTGGCACGACGCTGAACCCTTTCTAACCTATCAATATCCTCACGCAAGTACGGGCACCAAAACTGAACGGCATATTCTAAATGAGGCCTGACTAGGGACTTGTAAAGGGGCAATATAATAGCCTTCGATTTAAATTCGAAATTACGCGCTATGAAGCCTAACATCCTATTAGCTTTTGCGCAAGACTCCAGGCACTGGTTCCTAACCTTTAAATCCTTAGATACATGCACACCTAAATCTACTTCCTCGTCAACGCTCGCTAACTCCCTATCATCCATCGTGTACGTGTAATTATTGTTGCAAGAACCTATATGCAAAACTTTACATTTGTCTACATTAAATTGCATCTGCCACTTATCTGTCCACTCCATAATCCTATTTACATCGTCTTGGAGCCTATTTCTATCATCCTCATTAACAACCTTACTGCCTATTTTAGTATTGTCCGCGAATTTTGACACATTACTAGTCAAACCTACATCTATGTTGTTAATGTAAATTACGAATAGCAGTGGGCCTAACACTGAACCCTGTGGGACACCACTACCTACATCTAACCACCCCGATTCACTACCATTAACTACGACCCTCTGCCTCTGAGCGCGAAGCCATTCTTCTAACCAGTTAGCTACCTGACCGGGTATACCATGCGCTTTGACCTTTGCAATTAGTCTCCTATGCGGAACTGTATCAAACAGGGGTGGGGAGTCGGCCAAAAACAACCGACTCCTGAGTCAATATTTTTAAAAACCGACTCTGACTCCCGACTCTTTCCTTATCATGCTGATCTACAACCTTATAAATATTGGGATGTTTGTTTCGTAGATGGTATTTCAAGTTTGAGGCTCTAGTTGGAGCATTAGCATGTTTCCCAGTGTAAGCACTAATTTTTGCATTACACTCTTTACCATCGTTTTCTACTTGACAAATAAAAATACTTTCATCCTCATTTAGCTTAAAATATTGAAAGACTGCTGATTTTCTACTAGGCCCACGACTCATTACTAATAGGGGCTAATTAAATTAATAATTAATATATTGCTAATTTTTATATGGTACCTAGTATCCTAAAATAGAAGTATGAAATTCATTTGCTAAGATTTACCAGAACAATAAATCGAAATGTGAATCTAGAATTAGTTCAGGAAGATATTTATTTAGGGCATAGTAGTATTCTGGTAAATTGTTGGCATATAGAAATTGAATCAAAGAGTCGGGAGTCGGTCGTTTTTACCGACTCCCGACTCTTCAAAAAAGCCCCGACTCCCAACTCCCGACTCCCCACCTCTGGTATCAAACACCTTTTTAAAATCTAAATAAATAACGTCAGCTGCTCTATGCCTATCGTATTTGCGCACTATTTCGTTATAAAATTCTACCAAATTAGTTAGGATGATGTGAATGATGATGATTATGCCAGTTTGAGTTATACAAGAGACTGCACTGTCAGGAAATTTAAGGTGCCTATAATCAATGAAAATGCTAATTCGTATGACAAGATGAGTAACCTTGATAACTTGATAGCAGAGCCTCCAATAGTTACCTATCTTACATCAACTGAACTTGCGAACATTAGAAAAAATCCTTTGAAGTTCAAACAGCCATGCAGAGGCATACCAATACTTTTTGCCACTCGGGGTGAAAATGCCAATCCCCCCCCCCCCAACAATTTTCAATTTTAAAAACAATTCCTTTACAAAAATACACTTCTGAACAAAACTTTTATTGGAAGAAAAACTTAAATAAAGCAACTTCAATTTTAACACTACTACATAATGTACCGTACATAATACACTACATAATTTTAACAATAACTAGCTATATAATGTATAATGCCGTGTTAAATTTTTGGACTTTCATAACAGAAAATTCATGAATGATTTTTTCTATGTCCATTGTCTCTGCAACTTCGCGTTCAATTGAAATAAT
Source organism: Bathynomus jamesi (assembly GCA_023014485.1). NCBI lineage: Eukaryota > Metazoa > Arthropoda > Malacostraca > Isopoda > Cirolanidae > Bathynomus > Bathynomus jamesi. Next base: position 97,091 of record JAJOZX010011857.1, on the reverse strand, counting down.
CGCCAAATTGCTCAGTCTAGATTGACTTATAGTTGACCTGAGGTAAGTTTTTATAAGTTTCAGTTTTGAGAAACTTCGTTCGCAACTTGCCACGGACATGCATGTAGTTAGACAGATCCGGAGGGCAATTGTTATACGAGGCAAAGATTCCACTAGATCCCATTTAACAATCCACTGAAGTAGTTTTAACATATCCCAGTTCTTTGGATCATCGTCGATGCTTATGCTTTCGAAACTGAGCAAATGTCTGCGCAAATGCTTTATTTCTTCCAGTAGACTTCCTGGATTAATGTCATTGTAGATGGAAGAAAAATTATTGACCTTGGTATTAATTTCTTCATCTTTGGACTGATTCAAAAGGTACGAAGGAGACAGAAATTCAAAGCAATCATTCATGTTTTTAAGACAAACTGTGCGTTTTTCAATTTCTGCTGAGATATATGATGATATATAATTTTTTGGAGGGTTGCATTTTAAAACATAAAAACCTAAAATTTTGCATACTGCACCCGCCTGACTAATTTGCAGCCCCTCGGGAAGTGCCGCTCGGGGCAGTTGCCCCTCTCATCCCTCCCTTGATACGCCACTGCAGCCATGCCACAATCAAGTGGTAGAATGCCATATCAAGCTTGTGACTGAGGCATCTGCAGCTGTCATTGGGTTCAATAGAAGAGATGGCATGATCCAGCAGTGTATAAAATCCCGTAAACTGATAAAAAGTTTAATACAAAGCAAGAATTTGTTTAGATTCTACATTTATTTGATGAAATTTTAAAGTGTAAATTTGTAATATATGGTCAATATGCATTACTTTTTCATGAAGATGTGTTAAAACTCTGTTTTACACTTTTGGAAATAATTTTATCAGTCTCAGCATCAAAAAAAATTATAAACAGTTTTTAGCTTGTTTCTACCTATTATAGAACCCAAAATAGGCAAAATACAGGGTTTTTTACAGTTGCGTATGGATGTGGTACATATAGGGTGTGGTTGCTGATGCAGTATCACTTGCAACCACCCAAAACCACTACCAATATTCATTTTTAGACATTTGACAACTATCTAGCACCCTTGATTTTTGAAATATTGATTTTCATAAAAATACACTGTACCCTAATGGTTAAAGGTTCAGAAGACTCCTGTCATAAACATAGGCTACAGACATCTTGCAGAACTGGCAGAAGACAAGGTTGAACTGCTTACTTGGTGGTCTGGCATAAAGCCACAACTAGAAAATGGAACTCTCTCTTTGAATGATGAAAGTAAAGTTTGTTTTCATCACTACGATGTGTACATCAAACGATATGAAAATTGCCAGAAAAAATGCTGCAAGCCTTTTACTCTGCATGATTGCATAGGTAGGCACAAGCAGAAGATGCGGAATGGTTCACATGTGATTACTGTTGACTTAGCCTGTCAACTTTCAGCATCATCTATTCAGGTAATCCCTGGTCAAAAACTCTGCTTAGAATGTTGGAAACATGCAAAATCCATTGTTCAGAAGAGCTCATCTGACAAAAGTGTGTCTAGTGATTCTCAAAGAAATTATCCTGATTTTTCAACTCCTGAACTCACCTCTGAATTGTTGGAGATTTCACTTACAGCTTCTGGAGTAGCTATCTCCATTGAAATCACATGGCAAGTCAAAATGACAAAAAATTTCACATGTCCAATAAAAGATAGAAAAAGCAGCAAAATATATGGAGACTGCATTCACATCCACAGGTTTAGACTTGCCATCTTGCTTCAAAACTCAACTTCCCCATAATTCAGATGCAGAGGACCTTAACAAATTAATGGATGATTTAAAAACCAAATATTGTCTAACAGAAAATAAAGCTGAAAAAGTTCAAATCCTTACGTTAAAACCTAAATCTTGGACCACAGCTAAAACAATGGAATTTTTTGGTGCCAGCAAATACTTAATTCAATCAGCCATCAACTTAAAAAAACAATATGGTGTTTTGGCCAAACCCACTAGAGCTGCAAGAAAAGGACTTAAAGAATCCACAATCAATACCATTATTAACTTTTATCAGGATGACAAGTATTCAAGAGAAATGCCTTGTGCAAAGGACTATATTAACATATCATACAAAGTCCATAAACAAAAAAGACTGCTTCTTTGCAACCTGAAAGAAAGTTATTCATTTAAAGATAGACATCCAGACATGAAAATAGGTTTTTCAAAATTCTGCTCACTTCGTCCAAAGTGGTGTAAGGTTGTTGGCTCTGCTGGTGGGCATTCCATCTGTGTTTGCTTCATACATCAGAATGCTGTCCTTGCTGCCCATGCATTGAACCTGGATTACAAACATTTAATGCAGATGGTTGTATATGATTTGTCGAGCAAGCTATGTATGGTACATCATTGTTCAAATTGCCCTGGTAAAGAAAGACTGATCAATTTTCTTAAAGAATCCTTTCCAGATTTTGATGACCAAATTACATTCCAGCAGTGGCAATCTACCAATCGTACAACAATAGTGTCAGTGGTTATGGATCCTTTGAGTTTTTGGCTTCTAAAATTGACAATATGACATCTCATTCCTACATTTCCAAATGTCAAGCACATTACCTCAACAAACTAAAACAAGAACTTTCTGTGAATCCTTCAACCTGCATCATTCTTGCTGAAAATTATTTAATGGCCATTCAGGATGCAGTTCAAGGGTGGCACTGGACTAAGCAACAATGTACTATCCACCCTATTGTGTTATATGTGAATTCCTCTGGTAAGCTTCAGACAAAATCATTTGCCTTTTTCTCTGATGACCTTGAACATGACACTGGATTTGTTTAGCATCTTCAAACTGTTGTTTTTCATTCGTTCGTATTTGCCCCATATCTCAAAAATTGAATATTTCTCTGATGGATGCTCCAGTCAGTACAAAAACTTCAAAAACTTTCTTAATTTAACCTTTCACAAACAAGATTTTGAACTCGATGCAACATGGGACTTCTTTGCCACCAGTCATGGAAAATTTCCATGTGATGGTCTTGGTGGAACTATTAAAAGAAAACTGCTTCATGAAAGTTTAACTCTAACAGAGAAAGATCAGATTATTTCTGCCATTCAAGCTTTCATTTTTTTGTAAGAGCAGCATGCCTTCAATACAGTTCTTTTATATTGCAAAAGACGAACTTATACCAGTAAGAGCCACTTTAGAAGAAAGGTTCAAAATTGGAACAAGAAGCTTTCATGTCTTTATTCCAGAAAAGATTGGCTGCATCTCCTACAAAAGAACTGCAGTGGATGAGGAACTTTCAGGAACGTTTTCTTTTTTCAGTTCACCATCCACTGTATCAACAACACTACCTAAACTACACGATTATGTTGCTGCCATGTATGACAGTCATTGGTGGATTGGAGTGATTACTGATGTTGATAAGGAATCTGATGACTGAGTTTAAATTCATGACACCTCACGGTCCAAGACAGACATTCTCTTGGCCAACTCGGGATGATATCTGCTAGATTCCAAAGTCAAATATATTGAGAATACTCACTGCATGGATTACTATATCAGGACGTGTGTACAAAATATCAGACAAGGATTTCACTGCTCTCATTGAATTTTAGTTACAAACCACACACTAAACTTATTGTAATAGGTGCTTCTCTTAGATCCACTTTTGTGAGCACAATGAACAATATAGTTTGTGTAACCAAATATGTATGCATTAGGGTGGATCAATTTTACATTTTTTTCGATTTCCATATTCTAATAGAGACAAAAACTTGCGCATGCATGAGAAAATAGCCTCTGCAAAATCTTAGCTTAATAGGTAATCATCTTCTGCCCCCGGCAGAGCGATGAAAATCATATTTTAGTAGTCAAAAACTTATTTTTAAACCCTAGCCTAGTCATAAAATTTTGCGCGTGTGTTATTTCATGCCTAAGCAACAATATAAATGCTATGGAAAATATATAAATGCATTATTTAAGACAAAGAGCCAATCTGAAAATATGTATAATATACATATTTTCAGATCGGCTCTTTGTCTTAAATAATGCATTTATATATTTCCCATAGCATTTATATCGTTGCTTAGGCATGAAATAACACACACGCAAAATTTTATGACTCTAGGCTAGGGTTTAAAAATAAGTTTTTGACTACTAAAATATGATTTTCATCGCTCTGCCGGGGGCAGAAGATGATTACCTATTAAGCTAAGATTTTGCAGAGGCTATTTTCTCATGCATGCGCAAGTTTTTGTCTCTATTAGAATATGGAAATCGAAAAAAATGTAAAATCGATCCACCCTAGTATGCATGTAAATAAAATGTTTAGAAAAAAATAATAAAACACTAAATCTACCATAGCTAGTCCAAAGTCTAGTTGAGAAAATGGTAATGGATGTTACAGCCATAAGGAAGTTCCTCAAAACTTAACAAGTGATGTTAACGGGTCTAAACTAGGTTTAATGGCAGAAATGTTTCATTCTACAAATTTTGGTGCCAGAAATAAAACATTTTAAAAAATAATCTATTTATGACATTTAAATGTTACTGATTCCAATGGAATTGTCTGTTACACTTACCATTAAATGAGATATATTATGGCCTCTTTTACTGTAGTTTTTCCATTTTTATGTAGTTTTTGGATTCCTTGCCCTCGGAATTGTAGGAATTTGACATCTTGTTTTGTATTGTTGCTAAAAATTATAATTTTAGAGCATTTCTTGCAAATAGCAATGGGGTGTGAGAGCACAATCCCATTTTCATACAAGAAAATGTGGTATGCTCTCATGCCTGTAAAATCATACAGAAAGATAATATATGAGATTTTTTAAACATGATTTCTCATGTCTACCCTAAATAATGCTGCATTTCCATTGAAAAAAAACCTATGCAGACCCGAGATACAGGTCCTCAAAGCCAACCCATTTTTTTGGTCCAACAAAATAAAATATGGAAGATATGACTTGGAAGGGTGAATTTTTTCCACATTTTGATTAGTGGCGCACTGATTAATTGGTATCGGCACCTGGCATGCTGATTAATTGGCCATGCTGATATTAGGAAAGTACCTAGCATGGCTGATTAATTGGCATGCCAGGTGATGATACCAATTAGTGCACCACTAATTTTTATAGCATTTTTGGATTCCTTGCCCTCAAAAATGTAGCATTTGACACAGTTAAAATTGAACAAAAAATTATGATTTTAAAGAAATTTGTAAAAAATAAAATGGCGCTCTTAGCACCTAGTGGCAAATGTGTCAAACTTTGAAGTGCTATAACTCGAGAACCATAGGTCTGATTACAAAAATTTTAATTGCTATTTTCATCATTTTTCAAGACTTATTGGCTCCCTTCAGCTTAACAAAATCCAAAATGGTGTGGTTTACACCCCTGACTGAATTATAATGGAATGACTCGCTTGCGAACATGCATTGACCAATTCAGGCTTGATTGCATCCATTGCCTCTTGAATATAAGTGATGCAATCGGCAATGTTGAAGGACTTCCAACACTGCATGACATCAAGGTTGGGATCTGCATCCATAGCGCTGCGTATCCAAGCAAACATAAGCCACGTGTATGTTGCCTTGAAACAGCAAATCACACCTTGGTTGAGAGGATGGAGGTGATGTTGGGGGGGGGGGGGGGGGGGGAGCCAACTGCATAAAGTTAAATCTGTGTAAGTTAAATGCACATAAGATGCAACACGACCATATATTGAAATTGAAAAAGCAAATGCAAACTTTTTGTGGGCACTATATATGCAAATTTTGAAGAGATTGTGTATGGTAGTGTGAAAGATGCGTGTGTGTCTAGTAAGGAATAGAGGGAGAATGCATTTGGGAGAATGCTGGACTGTTCACAGGGTAGATGATACAGAAAAAAAATCAGCTAAGGCCAGGACAGTGACAGGAGAAACAAGAGTTCCATCACTCCCTATTACCCACCTAACATCCCCCCTGGAGTACTTCCCTGGTTGATTGATGTCTAAGATGATCTCCTATTTTACTACAGGATATAATCAAAGGCTAACAGATGCACTACCAAATTTATATCAGCTAGTGTACAAGGTACGTATTAAATTTTGGGAACCTTTTTTTTCTTTCTCTCTGATTGGTCAAAAGTTGGTCACAGTAGAACTAAGTAACCAACCTAAAATGATAATCTAACCCCACTGTAAAACCAAACACCCCCCTTTGATTGGTTTGATGGCTGAAATGGGTGGCTCACCAAAATCTGGTCCCCCAAAGCTTAATATTATCCATGTTTAACACTGTATGTATAGATACTGCAACTAAAGGAAAATTCTAATTATAAAAACCTGAAAAAGTATCTGACAAAGATTTATAAGTGCTATACAGTAAATTCTAAAGAACTAAGGCTAGAGTACACACCAGGGTTGTGGAGACGGTCCAAAATTTTCCGACTCCGACTCCACACATTGTAAAAATTCGACTCCGACTCCGCCCTGAAACGTGCGACTCCACGACTCCGACTCCACGACTCCACAACCCTGGTACACACACTTAATAGTAAAGATCAAAATGAAAACATGTTAATTAGGCTGATGCCCAACAGATAAAGGAATTAGGTGGCTATAGTAAATATACTCTAGTTGCACTTAAAAAAAATACTTAACTGGTCAAATCTGGACATCATAATAAGTACAGTAGTAGGCTATTAGTAACCATCATACACTAAAAGGGTAAAATTCCAGATGCCAGTCATAGTCATAAGAATTTTTTATAGTGGGCACACTAGGGGCCACTTCAGCACATCAAGGTTGGCTCCACTATGTAAAAACTGCCTGTACATTGGCAACAACCAATTTTTACAAAACTAATTAATTATCAATTTAAAACTAAAGATAGAATCTCTGGATCCAGAGGATCAGTCATAATAGGCTACTATCTACAAATACATTACACTCTATATCTATTTATAACTGACATGCAAATACAGGGTGTCCGAGAATTATCTCTACAATTTTTGGCTGTTATTAAAAGTCAACCATGAAGTGTAGAAATTCCAGTGTTGTCCCATTTTACAGAGAATCTCATTAAGTTCTTTCTGATACCAAGTTTTGACAAGTTTTTTAGAAATTCCAGTATGTCCAAACATTATCTGTACAATTTCATCTTTTAATAAAATTCTTGATAACACACGTAAAATTCTTAAACAAGATTATTTAGAATCTGTATTTTCAAAAGTTTCTTTTATTAAAGTAACATTGTTACAAACATTCGATATATGCACCATTAGTGATTCGCAAAATATCCAATCGATACTCCAAATGTTAGCATGTACGCTGCAGCATATCCACATCAATTCGCTCAATAGCAGCTGTGATTCTTGCTTTTAAATCATCAATGTCTGTCACCAGCATACATTTCTAAAAAACTTGTCAAAACGTGGTATCAGAAAAAACTTGAGATTCTCTGTAAAATGGGACAACACTGGAATTTCTACACTTCATGGTTGACTTTTAATAATAGCCAAAAATTGTACAGATAATTCTCGGACACCCGGTATATCACATCCAAAGAATCCAGTCAATTTCATTACAGTACCCATCAATACCAGTACCTTGCCAACCAAAAATAAGTCACGGTCCATATCAATTATGGACCAAGTCACAATTTACAACCATATACATTACAATATATATACTTAGGAGGAAAGGTGTAGGTGTGGCTGTAAAGACTGTACAGTAATGTAGAAATGTGTGCACCCATTTTGGGTCTCCCATTTAAAGGTGTTTGTGGGGCAAGTGAAGATCATCAGTTTTTGAATACCTAACAGTACTATAGGGAGCACCACTCGGCAGAGGAATCTCTTTAAATAGGGTGTGTAAGGACAGAGAGTATCCCCTAACCCAAGATGCTGCCTCCCTATATCCCACAACACTTGTGTTGAGCTGTGGGATCTATCACCCAAATGCACATAATATATATGAAAAACTAGTACCATTCATGCAATAAAAATAGGCTTAAACACTATCACCAGATGTCCCTTGCAGACATCAAACTATCCAACCTCCTTTTGAAAGAATCAAGTGTATCTGAAGTCACCACTTCTGTCAGACTGTTCCAAAACTTAATTACTCTGTTTGTAAAACTATGTTTTCTTAAATTTGTTCCACATCTTGGCTTAAATAATTTCATACTATGACCTCTCTAGTCTGGTTATTGTGATCTTTAATGAAGAGACTCAAAATCTATCTTATCCAACCCTTTTATCATTTTATACACCTCTATCATATCACCCCTTAACCACCTCCTTTTTAATGAGAACATGTTTAGATACGCCAGTCTTTCCTTAAATGTCAATTGTCTTAGAGATGGGATCATTCTTGTTGCTCGTTTCTATACTTTTTCCAGTTTTTCAATATCTTGTATCAAATAGGGACTATTAAATTGAATATAGTATTCAAGGAGGGGTCTCATATATGAAGTGTATAGTTGCTTTATAATATTGGGTGATTTGTATTCAATGTGTGTCTGCATGAGATTGAGTCTAGCATTTGCTTTATTTCTGATTACCATACAGTGATTTGAGGGTTTAAGTTCATTAGTCACAGTGACACCAAAGTCTTTCTCTTTATCATCATTTTTAATCCAAATTCCATTCATATTGTATTCAAATTCTGGATTTTTTGGCCCAATATACATAACCTTGCACTTATCAACATTAAATTTCATCTCCCACTTATCTGCCCAAGTCTTTTTGTATTGTCATTACTCCTGCTACTGACTTAACATTATGGCCTAATTTTGTATCATCAGCAACCTAAAGGTACGTTAAAATCCTAGATATTACCCTACAATACTAACTATTCCTTAATAATTCAAGGCTGAATACTAATCCTAAAGCTAAGTTACAAACCATACCATGCAAGAAGAGTCAATAAGCAGAGATAGGGGGCATAGGTAAGCTACTCCTGGTGAGACATTTACTTCTATCAGAACCTAGCCTACTTCCAATGCTAATCACTTTTAATAAAGTATTTAGCATTTAGAATAAGTTTCACTAAAAAAATTTGATGATGACTATTACTGTGTATCAATTATTTTAATTATACAGACGATGCAGTGTTAGGCCTAAAAATAAACCTGTTAATTCTTTGGCCTCATAGATAAGATTAAGACATGACCATAGTATATTAATTTTGAGGTGACAAGTTCATAATAAATTAAAGTTCGATAATGGATCTTTTTTTATCATTATTACTTTAGGAACTCGGTCCTCGGAAAACTTCGATTAGTTCAAATAACTTGAGTATTAACCATTCACTCGGTACAGTAAATATGATTTTGGACAAAATAGGCCGAAGTCAAGTTTTGAAAGGTCAGTTACTTTCTATTCTGAAAGTTCTTTTAAACAAATACTATCTTCTCTGGATGGTGATGACTGATTAAATACTCAGCGGTATGTCCACCTCAAAGACTATGAACTGATTATTATTATTATTACATCATATATGAACCACGGATTGTTCATTCAGTCAGTGGACCAGAGGAAATGGTTGTAATCAGGTTGTAACAAAAGAAAATCTGATCCGTGTTTCATTAACTAGATAAACTATAAATACTAGAGTAGTGTGGAACTAAACACTTGCTCTGACAGTAGCTAATTACATGTGAAAAGTATTTTATTGAAGGAAATGTAATACTTTGAATAAAAAATTCATTAATCCACGTTCATGCACGGTCCTAACTTGTCCTTCGTAAACGAGCTAAAATTTCCTACGATATTTTGACATTCTCCCGCTCACTAATTATATTTTGAAATTAAAAGAGTAAACAAAAATACATACATAAGCAAATGATTAATACAAAAATTATAATTATATTAACTTACAGTTCTAATTCCAGAAGCGAGGACCGTCCCTCCACTCGTAGACCGCGACGCCATGTTTACAAATGCACTAAAATAAAACGGGGGATTCACCCAAATGCTTCATATTCCCCCCAAAACCTTAAACCCCCACTTCTATAAACCTTTCTCTTCAATAATCTGAGTCGTATTCTTTCAGGCTTTTGTATCTCAATATAAAAAGTTCTTTTTAGGTCAACTTAAAGAGCGCACAAGCACAGTTAGAAAAAGACGTAATTAGTATTAATTTAATAATTATGCGTGCTCATAATTGTAAAAAAGAATTACCTTTTGTCTCTGAACGCGTACCATGCCGTCGTCTCACGATCTCACGTACACAAAATACTTCGAAAATTGATCCGAAAAATTGAATCTGGATCTACGTACTACGAAATGACAATAATTATTTATCCTCATCAAAATAGAGATATGATGTTTAACCCTCAGTAAGTACGATATACTTATCAAATTACAATTAATTTAATAATGAAAGTTTAGTTCTTATGCAACGAAATTATATTTTATTTATTTATAATATATATATATATGAAAATTATTTCACGAAAGTGACACGTGAAAAATATTTATGATGAATAAAACCACGAAAGGAAAAGAAACACAAAGTGGTGCTCAAGCGCTTTCGTCTAGTGTTTCTGAGGATGTCATTAGACGAAAGCGCTTGAGCACCACTTTGTTTCTTTTCCCTTAGTGGTTTTATTCATCATATATGAGCTTCACAATTAAACACATGAAATTAATAAATAATGCACATCCACAAGGAAAAAGGAAAAGCAATTCCAAGGCCTTTCATGTATTTAATTGTTTTTATTTTACAATAATTCACGAAAATACAAAAAAATTAGCTTATTGAAATTGTGAAGCCAAACAATATTATATATATATATATATATATATATATATATATATAATGAATTTCACAATTAGACACGTGAAATGAATGAATGATGCAAACCACAAGGAAAGAGAAAAATGATTCCAAGCCCTTTTGTGTATTCAGAAGTACACCTCGTCAGGGAATATTCCCTGACGAGGTGTACTTCTGAATACATGAAAAGCCTTGGAATAATTTTTCTTTTTCCTTGTGAGTTTGCATCATATATATATATGTGTGTGTGTGTGTGTGTGTGTCTGTGTATGTGTGATGCAACTTTGCTGTAATAATAGGTTTTACTTCATGGATGGATTTTAATACAGTAATTACAGTAATAGGAAAAAAGACTTGTAGACAGGATTTACGAAAATACTTGTTACAGAGTAGTCGATTTTTTAAGCCTCGATAAGCCTGATTGACTGCATGTTCTCCAGATATAATGTATATATATATATATATATATATATATATATATATATATATATATATACGTTGAATCAGAATAATCTAGACACATTTTTAAATTATTTATTTTGGATACTACAGTAATTACACTAAAACAAAAACTTTACTCTGTTATGTTCCTAAGTAAGCATGTAAAAACAACATTCAATAGACAAATATTTTATGATAAATATTTAAATTTCAACCAAATTTACACACATGGTCCCCATACAGCTGTCGTATTGAGGGAACAACATTATTACATTACATTACATTTCATTTGGAAAACATGAAGCCACTGGGGCCTATCGAGGTTATCCAAGTATATGAACTATATTTTACAATAATAAAATCTTGCAGAACGTCAATCTCAAGTCAGCTAATTAGTATACAACTGAAAACGAGCAACTAACTAAAAGCAGCAGCGTACAAAGGTCTACTATGTATGGTTTCCACTTAAAATTCCTTTAAAATATGATAAACGGTAGGTTGACTAATCCCAGAGTGACGTGAGCAACTTTTTGTTGACTTTTTTGAAAAACGCTGGTACGCCGTTATTACAGTTTTCATATTTTCTTCATTTCGAGCTGTCCGTTTTCGCCCGCACTTCATTTTAATCCCATTTTGGACAATTCCATGTTCTTCAGATTTATCACGTACGCTACTAATTGTTGTACGAGTCGGAGATGCTGTTCCATACTTTCGTATACAGACACGCCCGTTTTCGCCCGCACTTCATTTTAATCCCATTTTGGACAATTCCATGTTCTTCATATTTATCACGTACGCTACTAATTGTTGTACGAGTCGGAGATGCTGTTCCATACTTTCGTATACAGACACGCTGCACTTCCTTTACATTTTCATACTTCCAGACTCCAGTACCACTTGAAAATGTTCTTCCTCTGTTCGAACATCCGCAATGTTAAAGATAGCTTAGACTTAAGCTACGTAAGATGTTAAGATGACTTAGTCTATGCGAGGGATTTTGTCTGCCCAGTGGCGGTCCTAGCTTACATGACGCCCTGGGCGAACCTCACCTTCAGCGCCCCCCCCCCTGTTCGCCAACACACACACATTCGAATCCCCCCAAAATAAAGGACAGACACTCTTTCACAAAATAACTTTTTATTGGACTAATTGTTGGAACTTCAGAACCAAAACAAAGACTCAAATTTCTGAATTTTACAAATCCTTCATCACGTAAATAGAATAACTCACTTAAGAGAATGTAATTATGATACTATGAACAGGAAAAATACAAATTAAATTGCACAACTGCCATAAATAAACTATTTTTATTTATTTCTTTATTTATTTATTCTTATTTTTATTTTTATTTTTTTTGCAGGCGCTCATGCCGCCCCTCCACAAATGCCGCCCTGTGCGGCTGCCCATATTGCCCATATGAGGAACCGCCACTGTGTCTGCCCCTGTATGGAGTATGCTTCTCATGTATGAGGTGGCTCAACCCACACAGCTGTACTTGACCGGGTGGAATCAAAGGCTTTTCGTCTTATCAATTCCCCGCCTCTTACTCACTGTCTTCAATCCCTCTCTCTTCGCCGCAATGTTGCCTCACTCTCTCTTTACTATCGCTATTATAACGGACACTGCTCTTCTGAGCTATCTAACTGCATGTCTCCTCCTTTAAGGAGAGTAGGCAGCACCAGACTTTCTATACATTCTCATTCCTTTTCTGTCCAACTCTCTAACGCAAGGGTTAATAGCTATTTTCAATATTTCATCTACTCAACCGGTTAACTCTGGAACAATCTTCCTCAATCCATCTTTCCTCCTGTCTATGACCTCCAGTCTTTCAAACGTAGTGATTAGGCATCTCGAAAACCCTGGACCTTGATTTTGGCTCTCTTCTTCTATAGGGGGGTCGCTTTTACGGGCATTCGCCTTGGCCCCTCCTCTCTGCATAAAAAAAGACTTCTTATGCAAAACAAATGGAATATTGTATAAATTTTTAAGTAATAATGCATCCTAGCAAATACACCATTATTATTATTATTATTATTATTATTATTATTTATTAATATACCATAAATGCAATTAGTATCCAAAATTAATAATTTCAAAATGTATCTACATTATTTGGAATTACTATATATATATATATATATATATATATATATATATATATATATATATATAATGTGTTTGTTTGGGAACGAGCAGACATTTTTTGTAAAGAATTTTGCATTTGAGGAGAAATTTGTATTGTGAAGTTTGTCGTTGGGTAAAAATGTTTTTTCAAAGTTGCGAACGCCATAATTACTGTACTCTTTAAAAACCTATTACCTCTGTTGACATTTCCATGCACTACGTCGTGACCACGTTGCGCATCACTTCCCGTTAGATCATCGAGGTTAAGCGTCGTTGGGTCTGTGATTGGATGGGTGGCCATCATCCGCGTTTAGATGGTGGTTCGGATCTCACGTAAAATTGTGGGTCCCCGCCATCACGTGACTCTGCCGTTACGAAAGAGGTTAAACAACCCCAAACACTTATTATTGGTATTTTTATTTTAAAGTGATGACGAGTAAAAACTAAATTTATATTTTGTTTATTGAAGGTAAAACGATTACAAGATAAAAACCGATAAAACTTTACTATTCGCACACAGTTCACAGAGAGTCCATACACCCCTAATTACTAACTTAACTAATGAAACCTAGCCAACCTAACCTAGCTTAATCTCACCTAAGGAACCCTAATCAACGAACCCTAATTTTTTAACATATAAAGCTGTTATGGACTCGTTTCTAAACTATGTCTGGATAGTAAAGTTTTGCCTAAAAACCAAATGATACTGAAGTTTTTATAAAAATTATTCTATTAATCATAAATTAAGAACTTGCTTACAAAAAAAATTAATTATTTTAAGTACTACGAGGGCCACTCAATATATTTTGCCTCACCTTTTTTTTTTCTTTCCAAGTTTCCTTGTAAGTTCCAGAATTTTGAAGTAGTTACATATCTTTTTTACAAGTTTTTATTTTTCCACATAGTCTCCATTCTTTTCTACGGCTTTCCTCCACCTTGAAACAAGGGCCTTTATTCCTTGATGGTAAAAGTCCGCTTGGGTTCCGCTGGAGCCACCTCTTAACCTCCTCAACAACCTCATCCTCACTCTGAAACTTTCTTTCACGAATAGCATCCTTCATTGGCCCAAACAAATGGAAGTCTGAAGGTGCCAGATCCGGGCTGTATGGAGGGTGGGATAACACAGTGAAGCGCATTTTTGTGATGGCCTCTCTTTGTGATGGCCTCGCTTTATACGTCTCTGGAGTCTCTGTAGGGTAGCAATATATGCCTCTGAGTTGACTGTCCACCAGAATCACCCCTTTCATGTCCCAGAAGATGGTGGCCATAACCTTTCCTGCAGAGGGAGCCATTTTGAACTTTTTCTTGCGTGTGGAGCCTGCGTGATACCACTCCATAGATTGGCGTTTTGTTGCAGGTTCAAAGTGGTGTACCCAAGTCTCATCCCCAGTCACAATTCGTGAAAGAAGTCATCCCCTTCTGTCTCGTATCGAACCAACGACTCGGAAGCAATTTCTTTTCTTTGAGCTTTGTGATCTTCAGTCAGTTCGCGAGGAACAAACCGTGAACACACTTTAGAGTATCCCATTTGCTGAATTATCGTATTCACACCTTCACTAATTCCTAGCTCCAGTGATAGCTCCTTGTATGTGACGCGCCGATTTGATCGAATAATGCTGTTAGCACGTTGCACAGTGTGAGCTGTCACAGCCGATACTGGGCGACTGCTGCGTGGCTCATCATTAAGGCTGGCTCTCCCTCTCTCCGATGATCTCACACGTTTAGACCAGTGTCCAACTGTGCTTCGATCAACAACAGCATCTCCGTAAACGTTTTGTAGACGTTTGTCAATATTTCCAACTGTTTCCTTCTCTGCGGTTAAGAACTCGATAACAGCTTTTTGTTTACAACGCACGTCACTGTCAGACGCCATTTTCGAAACTGCGTTAAACATCGGTTTTATACAAGGCCCAAGGGCGTTTAAAAGTGGTTTCATACAAGGAGCGGAGGTTCAAACTGGAAAAATTCGGTTATGTGAAACGCAGAAAGTTCAAACTTACGGCCCAAAAGACATTTCAGCCCCATTGCCTATTATTTAGGTAAGGAAAAAGGGTGGGGCAAAATATATTGAGTGCCCCTGGTACAATATTTATCTGTAAAGGAATATTATTATGGTTTGGGTAGTGTTTTTATTTTATATTTATTTTAATATACGAAATAAATGCAATATCAATTTGAACACGAAACTTTCATACACGGGTCTCTGTATAAACGGAAGGCTTGAAATTATAGCTATCTTGTCCAGTTTGTGTAGAACAAGCCTGAGGTGATACGAATGCCTTTTTCATTAGAACGTGAATATTTGGTGCCTCGGGGAAGAAACACAACCTTGCAGTGCAACTTGCTTCTGATGAATCATGCACCTGGATCGATATCTATAATGCGCGTTAACAACAAGCGCGCGAGAAGGAATTATGGATTGGACCACTCACTGGAATATGATAACGCAAAACATTGTTGCTTCGAGTGGTGATAAACTACGTGCAGAAGCTTCGTTAGTACGTTGACCCCGGGGCATGTTAAGGTCAGAGCACTTAGGACACGCGTCCTGGGCCCCGCGCTCTCGATCGTTTTTTGAATTGTTATTGAAAAATTCATGATTATGTCTCAATAAGAGTGTTGGGAAGATATTTTGGTTAAAAAAGGTTTGTTTGTTTTTGCACCAAGATGTCTGATATTACTAAATAAAATGTTACAATTTTTAGGATACTTTCATGACGTCATATTTTTGAAGCAAGATATTTTCAAACATAAATTCATACGTCATAAAATATTTCACACGATCGTTACTGGATGTAAACCCAGCGTGCTGCTGCTATCGACTCCGCGACCAGCAACTCAGTTATACTGTCACGTATTTCATTTGAGTTTAAGGAAGTGAAGGACCCCGCAACTAATCCGGGGCTCGGGGCCCCACGCTAGCTTAGCACGGCTCTGGTTGACCCTCTATATACTTAGCAATGATGCTGCTGCGAGCTGCTCGTACACTGAAGGCGCGTTAGGACGGAGCGGTACTTTGGAAAATGAGTGAGGTGTTTATTTTCGAGGCAGTCTGAAAACAATCCGCGTTCACAACAGTATATGTGCACAGCAGACTCGTTTTCAAGTTATTTTATCGAGTCCAGTTGTTGTTGTTGTTGTTGACGTTATAAGAGGTGAAATTAGAGTTGTAGGAGTGATGACAGAAAGTGGGGAAATGGGAAATATAGATGAAGAGTTGATAGGTCCTCGGGCTCACCAAGGATGCGCAGGTTTTTTTTTTTTTTTTTTTTTTTAGGGGGGGGTTTAAGGTAGGTGATAGGTGATTCACCTTCCTTGCGCGTTCAAGCTTTTGTAGGGTGCTTGACTTGTTAGCTTAGTTTGGGTTTTCTATCTCTTTTATTTTTTTATTTTATTTTTTTATTTTTTTATTTATTTATTCTATATTCTTTATTTATTTATTTTATTTTATTTATTTATTTATTTATTTATTTATTTTTTTATTTATTTATTTTTTTATTTATTTATTTTTTTTTTTTATCTTCTATACGGTACAAAAAGTGCCGTTGGTGGGGGGTTTCTGCTGCGGGGTAGACTTCTCTTGAAGTAGAAGTACTCTCTCCCGCGCTGAGGTCCAATATCGAGTTCTTCATAGGTCTGTGGAGAGTGTGTTTGTACCTTCCTCCAAGTTTTCTCCGCCCTGCTGTGCAGAGACATTGAGGGCTGGTAAGTTTGCTTGTTGGTGCAGTGCCTGGGATGATATCCTGTCGCTGATCGTTTCCCCAGGATGAATCTTGTTCCAGCGTTCTGTATTTTTTGTAGCAACATCAGATTTGTGTCGCTCGTTGTGTGCAGTGGAATTGCCGGGTATTCGAGGATAGACCGTACGAGCGCCGTGTACAGCATCTTCTTATTTTTTACCGAGAGTCCCCTGAAACGGTAGAGTTTACTGAGCTCTCCTTTCGCTTTGTTTGACCTTGCTGTGGTGTGATTTTTATAGCCAAAGCTGTTGATGGTCAGGCCGAGAGCTGTGCCTTGTTGCTTGTAAGGTTGGATTCGGCTGTTTATTTCTAGTGCGTGAACGTTCCTGCGGCCAATGTTAATAACTGTGAATTTCTGTTGGTTTGTCTGAATTTTCCAACGTTCCTCGAATTCATTGATTCTTTCAATTTGTCTCTTCAGCCTGTTGGCGTGTTGCTCTTTGCTGAGGTTTGATGTTACTATTTGCGTGATGTCGTCCGCGTAGATGACTTCTCGGGTGTGTGTGGGGGCGGAGGCAATTGGGCGATGTACAGGTTGTACAGAGTGGGCGAAAGTATCGCTCCCTGGGGCACTCCCACCTGGATGTCGAAGAGCTTGCCAGTGTGGGTCTCGCGTTGGACGTAAGCTTTTCGATCTTTGAGGAAGCTGCAAAGGATTTTCCCTAAGTTTGCTTCCATGTTCCGTTCGAGGATGCGGTATTGTAATCCTTGGTGCCACACTTTGTCGAAGGCGGCCTTCACATCTCTCAGTACTATCGAGACTCTTCCGCTGAACGCTAGTTTGTTTGCCACCGTTTCGTGCAGAATGGCGAGGGCTGTGGCTGTGCCTCTCTTTTTCCTGAATCCATGTTGGGCGTCTGAAAGTGCACCATTGACCGTGAGGTGGAAATTCAGTTTCCGAAGGATTATTTTTTTTCCAGGGTTTTGCCGAGTACTTCTAACAGGCTGATGGGTCTATAGTTCTCGATGAACTCTGCGGATTTCCCTCCTAGATAGATAGATAGATAGAATAACCTTTATTAATAATAAAATAAATATAGTAGTCTTTTTACAATTTACAATTTTTACAATGACATAAATAATTGTGAAGCTCGACTATTTATTTATTTTTTATTTTATTTTTTATTTTTTTTTGGCCCTTAAGCTTTAGGCTTTACTGGGCTCTTATTAAAAATAAGCAGCTAGCCGTTATAAATTAATAATAATAAAATAAATAAATAAGTAAATAAGTATTATTAATAGTTAAAGCCTGTATTTCAATATTAAACAATATTAATGGACAATATTAAACATTATTAGTGACATTAATCCAAGATTTTTGTTAGTATCCCATTATTAATCGGGATTTTAACTTGGTTTTAAACAAATTTACATTCGCAATATTTTTTATATCGGCATGCAAGTCATTCCATAGTTTCAATCCAGTGAAAATGGGTAGTTTTTGAGATGAAGACAATCTAAATTGAGGTATAACAATCTTTGATCTATTTCTGGTCCCTTTAGGGATCATGATGATTTTTGCGGTTTTTAATGCTTTTGGGAAGTCCAAGTCGAGTCGCGAGTCTTTAAACGCGAGTCACAAGTCAAGTCACGAGTCTTTAAGCGCGAGTCGCAAATCGAGTCTCAAAAAGTCCTTTTTAACGAGTCTCGAAGCGTCTCAAGTCAATATGAATAAATAAAAGATGCGTCGAGTGATGACATATATAAAGGTTAAATATTGTTAAACCGTACTATTAGTGCCAGAGATGCAGTTAAAATTGGATAATAAAAGGTGTAAACAGTACACAATATTTTAATATCATTTACCAACTCCTTTTTTTTATTTATGAGAGGATGTCACTGTAATACAGTACATACGAGAAAGTAACAAATGAGGGTGCTACTGTAGTATGCGGTCTACCTACGATTCGGCGGTCTACCTACGATTCGGCGGTCTACCTTTTAATTATACTGTAGCTTCTTATCTTCTTATTATTTTATTATTAGGTTAATTGTACGCCCTTGACGATTGGTTAGGTTAAGTCGTGATAT
This sequence comes from Bathynomus jamesi, assembly GCA_023014485.1. Classification (NCBI taxonomy): domain Eukaryota; kingdom Metazoa; phylum Arthropoda; class Malacostraca; order Isopoda; family Cirolanidae; genus Bathynomus; species Bathynomus jamesi. The sequence continues at coordinate 78,022 of JAJOZX010011857.1, read as the reverse complement.
TTTCGTTAAAACTAACGAAAATATCACGACTTAACCTAACCAATCATCAAGGGCGTACTGTAGTATGCGGTCTACCGTTAAGTATGCGGTAGTAGTATGTTTAACTTCTTTAATAATTCCTTAATTGTGTAAATTAAATTATAATTCCTTTCAATTCATTTTCAATTCCTTTTAAATATTCTCAACGGTAGACCGCATACTAACGTACAGTAGAAACTTAACGGTAGACCGCATACTACAGTAGAAACTTAACGGTAGACCGCATACTACAGTAGAAACTTAACGGTAGACCGCATACTACAGTAGCACCCAAATGGGTATAGGAACTCAAGATTTGATATACTGTATAGGCAGGTTAATATCTTAATTACAAAGAGTTGGCTCCCAGTTTTACCACTAATTTCAGTTACAGAAAATTTGTGTTAAATAAATTGTGATATACATACACAGAGTTAGTATGGTTCTACAGACAGCTCAGCATCATTAATTTTTTTTTCATATTAAATCAAACACGTTTATATTTTCATGTTGCACTTCAGGAATGTTTTAGTAGTAAGTGTTTTAGTAAGTGTCTTCGAGGCAACTTTTTGGACCTTTTCCAGTTTGTGTACCGTTTTTCATATAATTTATTTTTGAGATATTTTTGTTAAAAACTAACGAAAATTCACGACTTAACCTAACCAATTATCAAGGGCGTACAGTTGATCTATTATTAATTATAACATTGTTTGTTTCTGGAATAGTATTTACTATTTACTAATAGATCAACTGTACGCTCTTGATATTGGTTAGGTTAAGTCGTGATATTTTCGTTAGTTTTTAACAAAAATATTCTCAAAATAAATTATATGAAAGACGGTACACAAACTGGAAAAGGTCCAGAGCTGGGCAATAAATACAGTTAATGTATTTAAATACTAAATCTAAATGACATGGGAGAAATGTGTTTAAATACTAAATACTAAATCATTTTACGAATGTATTTAGATACTAAATACAAAATACATCAATTGTATTTAAATACATTTGTAAATACATTTTAAATACATACAATTTTAACATATGCATTCACTAATTCATGTTTTGATAAATTTCTACTTTAGTGCACTTTACCTTATTACCGTCTTTAGATTTAATTTTAAAGTATTTTCCATCAAACAGAGGGTGCACTAAATGTTATCTGCAGATATATCACTGTTTGATTCACCGGATTTGCTTTTGAAGCCATGACACGCACACAATAAAGAAATCAACCGCTTTCGACTAAGAGTGGCACACAACTGATTGAACTGACACGTTGAACATGAACCATGCTGTACTACACTGTCGACGCGTCGTACTGTGCTAGTACAGAACGTGTATTAAACCAGTAAAAGTATTTACATTTTATATTTTGAGTATTTAAATACATTGTATTTAAATACTCATTAAAGTATTTAAATACTATATTTAAATACATGAAAAACAATGTATTTATAAATACAGTTTCTAAATACACAAATGTATTTAAATACGTATTTAAATACAAATGTATTTAATACTGCCCAGCTCTGAAAAGGTCCAACTTTTTCTGTATCCTAATGGAGGGGGAAATCGGGTAGGGCGACTGGTCGAAAGGGGAATGACACGAAAAAGGCTAAGAAATCTTTCTATAACGCTAACATTGATAGAAAGATTTAAAAACATTGTGTTGCCATATCATAAAAATTTCATTCACCTCACGTGCTTAGAGGCGCACGAATAATATTTGTTTACATACAGTAATTCGGTTAAGAGTTTATTAGTCCATAATAATATAATATAATAATACGGTAATTAATACCCCTTGTGAATGTCCCAGGATGTAGCTGTTTTATTAAATGTAAAGATTTAGTGCAATATCGGTCAACAGGAAAAACTCTGATCACTATAATCAAAGAGCATAAATATTGTGTTCGCACAGCTAATGAATCTAGCGCCATATTTGTTTCATGTAAGCAATAATAACAATGCTCTTGATTAAATAATTCATGGTGTCTCGTTCAAATAATAACAAATGTTGAAGTAAATATAATTGAAACAGCGTGTTATTAAGCATATTAGTAATTTTAATGTTAATTACGGTACATAGCTTATAAACTTCATAATTGAATTTCCAAACTTATTTTTACTCAGTATAAAAGCAGTTTTCTCACCACCCTTCAATAATTAATTAATCCAAGGGATTAGATCCATGGTGAAAAGTTTCTGGTATGGCATATATATATATATATATATATATATATATATATATATATATTGTGTGTGTGTGTGTGGATATATATATATATACAGATCAGCCAAAAGGATGTAGCGATTTTATATATAGTTATATTTTCCAAAGTGTTAATGAAAAACATTTTCTGTTTTTTTCAGAATGAAATTAAGGGTTAGAATTTTCAAATAATGAACAGGTGGACGATCCAACAGCGTTCTCTTATTGTTGAGCTTTATTCAAACACGGATTATGTCACGGTGTCTTTCACCATTCACTGTTACAATGTTACCGTCATCACCCTCAAAAATGTACGGAACAATTATTCTGTTTGCCATAATTCCACACCAAACACGTTTGAGGGTGTAGTGCACGCTGGTGCACAATTCTTGGATTTTCTGAAGTTCACAACTTCACACCCGACAGATGTGTTTATTGGTGAAATCATTCAAATGAAAGTGAGCTTCGTCCATTATCAGTGAAAAATTAGGCTTTCATCCTCAGTACAAGTTCCAACAGTCTCTGTGAAAATGACATGCGAGAATCACACTCAATTGGAAAGATTTCTTGCACGAACTGTACTCTGTATTGCTAACAGTGCAAATCATTCTTAAATTCGTCTTAAAGAGGTTTTAGCAATTCAAAGTTCCACTGAATGCCTCTTGGTCGATTTTGGTGGGCTTCTCAAAACACTAGCGCCACACGCTCAATGTTTCCTTGTCTTCCTACCATAGAATGTAGACACCAATCGATCAAGGAAGTACTCCGGGGAGAAACGTTAGGCAGGGACAGGAAGTGCTGGAACTCCCGTTTCCCTGTCACTGACCTCCTTAGCTGAATTTTTTCCGTGTTTCATCTACCCTGTGAGCAGTCCAGCATGCTCTCAAACACACACTTCTCTCACTATTCCTCACTACACATACATGCCTTACATACTACGTAACGTATTCAAATTTCATCGACCTCAAGAGTCTCGGAGCCCCTGGGGGGGTCCCTTAGGCTCCCTCGCTGTCGATACCGGAAGCACAGACCCAGGCAGCGCGAATGGTTCAGCAACTACCTGTTCAGCAACTACCTGTTCGACTACCTGTTCAGCATCTACCTGGGCCTCTGCCCGATTCACATTTCATAAACTTCTGCAACATTCGTGGCCTCTCCTCAACTTTTCAATCTATTGAACACCACCTCAACTCCTCCAAAGCTTACCTTTTCTTTTTCACTAAAACTCAGATGTTTGGAACGATAGACAGCAACCCCTTTTCTGTATCCTCCTACTTTCTCTATACTTAATTTCATTCTAAAGGTGGATGTTGCGCGTATGTACACAACGACCAAACTTACTCTAGTATTCCCGAACTTGAATCCTTCGAATTCTACATCCTCTGGCTATGCTTAATTAATTATCAGTCTCAAACTAAATACTGTACATCTGCGCTCCCTACCTTTCTCCTAATTCGCCTGATTATATCACTGGTCAACAACAATTTTGTCACAAGGGTTTTGATGGGTGTTCTAAGTATACTTTTTCATGCTGAATCTAAATATGAAATCAGATTTTTTCTATCAGGCTTAGTTTACTTGTGACGCTATGTTCATTTTTTCCTCATTTAGCATGATCACCGGATAAAAAAATAATAACATATTATACTATATAATTAAGTATATAACAATATTATAATATAAAACATTATAAAAATAATAAATATAATAATATATTATATAATTAATATAACTATAATAAAATATTAATATTAATATATATGTTGTATTAATTTTTCTGTAAAATTAGTACAATTTATTCCTTTGGGGAGAAAGTTCTGATAATGCTGGCAGGATAAATTTGGTCGGAGCAGCAGACTGTGCAGGTTGAAACATGTTTGTACCTGTTCAGACATGAGCCTAGTTTCTGTGTGTAGAGCAGCTCCAAGTCAGTCTGCTTGTAAATGTCACAGTGTTAACAGCTAGTGTCTGTTGCTTCTTGTTAATTTTACACCAGTGTTGTATTCATATAGATGTTTTGTAATGCCGCGGAACTGTCTGAATCATCCTAATTCCTTTTGTTATGTATGTGGTGATCTAACTTTAAAATCCCAGAACGTAACTTTACACCATTAGTAAAAAAATACTATGAACTTTATTTCGGATGTAAAGTAGGTGATCAGGACAAGAGTTGGGCCCCTCACATTTGTTGTGTGACATGTGTAAGACTACTTACAGGATGGCTAAATGGTTCACGTCACATGCCATTTGCTATTCCAATGATTTGGAGGGAACCCAAAGATCACACAACAGACTGCTATTTCTGCCTGGTAAATACAAAGGGGATCACTTCAAAACAAAGAGCCTTATGAAATACCCTAATCTACCGTCTGCAATGAGACCAGTTCCCCACAGTGCTCAACTTCCAGTACCAAATCCTCCTGAACATGTAAGTTTAAGTGATGAGGAATCAAACGTAGCTGTAGCATATCACGAGGAAAAAGATGAAGACATTTCTGATCCAACATTCCAGGCTACCTGTTCCTCCAATGAACCACATTTACTGTCACAAGGAGATCTAAATGACCTAGTTCGTGATTTGAAATTATCTAAGAAGCAGGCTGAACTTTTAGGTTCAAGATTAAAGGGTTGGAATCTACTGCAACGTGACACTAAAGTTTGTTTTTTCCGCAGCCGCCATGATGAATTCAAAGAATGGTTCTCCCATGAAGATGGACTTGTGTTTTGTAAAGATGTTAATTCAGTCATGGGGGCTCTTGGTCATGAACATAACGTGGATGAGTGGCGATTGTTCACTGAACTCCTCAAAAGTCAGCTTGAAAGCAGTCCTTCTTCACAACGGAAATAAATTTCTTTCTGTACCTATTGCACATGCTGCAAACATGAAAGAGTCATACGACAACATGAAGTTGCTTTTAGAAAAGTTTCAGTATCAGAAATATAAGTGGAATATCTGTGGAGATCTGAAGGTCATTGCACTTTTGCTAGGGTTGCAGCTAGGTTACACCAAGTACTGTTGTTTTTTTATGTGAGTGGGACAGTAGGGACAAGCAAAACCACTACGTTAAGAAGGATTGGTCAAAACGCACCTCACTTGTTCCAGGCAAGAAAAATGTTGTGAATAGTTCACTTGTTGACCCTGAGAAAGTGTACCTTCCTCCTTTGCATATCAAGCTTGGACTTATGAAAAACTTTGTTAAAGCGATGGATAAAGCGCAAACAGGATTCACATACTTGAGAATAAGTTTCCCCGGATCAGTGATGCCAAGATTAAAGAAGGCATTTTTGTAGGCCCTCAGATCAGAGAATTGTTAAGAGATGAGAGATTTGAAGGAGAGTTGAATGAAGTTGAGAAAGCTGCGTGGCAGAGTTTCAAAAGTGTCTGCACAAATTTTTTGGGAAATCACAAGGCCGAAAACTATCCTGAAATAGTAGGAGATCTTCTTAAGTCTTACCAAGCAATGAGGTGCAATATGTCATTAAAGGTTCATTTCTTGGACTCTCACTTGGACTTTTTTCCGGAAAACCTGGGTGCGGTAAGCGACGAACATGGTGAGCGTTTTCATCAGGATATTTCTGCCATGGAAAACCGTTACCAAGGCAAATGGAGCCCCAGTATGCTGGCTGACTATTGCTGGACTCTTAAGAGAGACATGCCTGAGGCAAAGCACAGCAGAAAATCAAAACAAGCTACTTTTTAAACTACAGGTATGTCTTTTCGATCATATTTTAATAAGTATGTAACTATATGGGTTTTTAAAAATTAAATTGCATGTCACACAAAAACCAGACCTGATAGAGAAATTTTACAAACTTATTTGGATTCAGCACAGAAAATACTATAAGAATAAGGTATTTTCATTCTTGGGACACGAAAAAATTATTTTTTTGTTGCCCAGTGTTATCTAAAACATTCTATCCTACTCTCCTTTTGCTGAAATCTCCATTTTAGGAGATTTCAATGTTCAACACCACCTTTGGCTTTCCTCCTATTTTACTGACATCCCTGGTGAATTAGTTTACAATTTCTCTATCCTGAATGACCTAGAGCAGATTGTACAGCACCCTGGATTTATTTCTCACCTCTTATTCTTCTTCTTCTTACTCTGTCAAACTTTTTTCTACTCCGGGCTACTCCGACCACAATCTTATACCTGTTCCTTGTCCTATCGCTCCAGTTCGGCCTTTGGATCTTCCCAAGAGGAGACGTATTTGGAACTTTGACGCTGCTGATTGGGAGGCCTGAGAGTATTTCTCAGATTTCACATGGAATGATTACTGCTTTCGTCGTCGGGGCCACTCCAAGTATGCTGAGCGCATCACGGAGGTGGTTCTCTCTGGCATGGAGGCGTACATTCTATATTCTATTCCTACTACTAATGCAAACATAGAGGAGGCTTTCGGAAGGTACCGTTGCCATCCAACTCCTGACTCTCACTTAGCTTATATTTTCTTTCCGGAATCGTGTTCTTCGACTCGCCAAATATTCTTCATCAGACAAAAATGGGAAAACTTATCAATTCTAATTCTTTTCGCTCTTCTGGCATCTAACCAAGAACTCTCCAACAACTTACTTCTTCTTTCCCTCCTCTTCTCCATTCCGACGGCTCAGTCTCGTCTCTTCTCCCATAAATTGAACTCTTTGCTCAGATTTTCTCCAACTCAACCTTGAACGATTCCGGTGCTGTTCTTCCATTTCCTCCTCCCTCTGACTTAATATGTCTGAAGTTAGAATCCCTTCCAAGATGTTTCTTCTGCCCTATCTGGCTCAACTCTAAGAAGGCGTACGATCGTGATGATGTGTTCTTCTCAAGAACTGTGCTTCTGCGTTGACACCCTGTCGAGGCAACTCTTTCGTCTTTGTCTTTCATCTGTTACTTTTCCCTTCCTGTTGGAAGTTCGTTTTCATTCATCCTGTCCCCAAAGAAGAGTGACCGCTGTCACCCCTCCAACTAACGTTCAATTGTTTTGATTTCTTGCCTTTTTAAAGTTTTTTGGATCTATCCTTATAGGGAAGATTCTTATACCCTCTCACAATCTTCCTTGAAATTGTCAGTTTTAAGGTTCCGCTATGGACGTTCTACTGGTGATCTTCTGGCATATTTCTCTGACTCTTGGTCATACTCCTTTCGGAATTTCGGTGAAACATTTTCTATTGCACTAGACATATCAAAAGCTTTTGACAGAGTCTGGCACAAATCCTTAATTTTCAAACTGCCCTCTTTTGGTTTCTATCCTTCTATCTCTACCTTCATCTCTGATTTCCTTTCTGGCCGATCTATAGCTGCGGTTGTTGATGGTCACTGTTCTCCTCCCAAAGTTATTAATAATGCCTCAAGGACAATATCCCCTTGCGGACAATATCCCTCGCGGACAATATCCCCCGCGGACAACATCCCCCGAGGACAATATCCCCCGAGGACAATATCCCCCGCGGACAATTTAAAGTCAACTTAAATTCAATGTCACAGAGTGAGAAAGATAATTCTGACCATTTGTTAGATTAAAATGTAAAAACATTAAAAACTTGGGTTATATACAATACCGCGCAAATAATCTAAAATCTCTATTTTCATACCCTCGGATCACCGTCAAAAGCCTGGCTGCAGAGTCTTGATATTTTTTTCTTCTGAGTTGTGTAGCGTGACCCGCTGCTCTCTGAATAATATGAACTTGTTGCAGTGATTGTTCGCGTTGAATAAATTAAATAAACTTCCAAATGTTTCGGTGAGCGCATGAAGCATTGGACGTAAAGTTCCTATGTCATCCTTCGAGAGAATTGTTGGTTTTTGGCAATCCCTCTTTTGCTCTATCATACATATTCCACATATCTATATCAAACATTGGTTTTCGACGTCCTCGACGATGTGGTCTTCCACTGTAAGGGGTGGCAAACAATGATTGCTCCTCCCTGCACAAATGAAACTAATAGAGGTACAAAAAACTGATTGTTGCATCTTTTAGACAATTTAATTCTACGTCTAAACAAAACCACTCAATAGTTGGTGTTGCCTCCTTGTGCTTCGCGGACGGCTTCAAGTCGGCAAAGGTAGGAGGTGAGGAGAGACTCGAAAAAGTCAGTGTCGTACTCAAGATTTCGGAGGATTGTTTCGATGTGCTTCTCCATGGTCCGGCGGCAGAATCGAGTGGCTGGTGGTTCAGCAAGCATCAGGGATTCCACTCGGTCTTTCAGGATGGATCCTGAAAGATTCTACCGCCGGACCATGGAGCAGCACATCGAAACAATCCTCCGAAATCTTGAGTACGACACTGACTTTTTCGAGTCTCTCCTCACCTCCTACCTTTGCCGACTTGAAGCCGTCCGCCAAGCACAAGGAGGTAACACCAACTATTGAGTGGTTTTGTTTAGACGTAGAATTAAATTGTCTAAAGATGCAACAATCAGTTTTTTTTTGTACCTCTATTAGTTTCATCTGTGCAGGGGGGGAAATCATTGTTTACCACCCTTATGCGTCTTCAAAATAATCAATTACTGAATGAGTGTCTGGGGTCAGGATTTCATATAATTCTTCAAATGTTGCAACAACATTGTCAGGTGGGACAAAGGCCAAGGCTGTTATCATTCTCATATTGAGCGCAAACTCTTTATCTAACCTAACCTAACCTAAAGGGGTATATATATATATATATATATTAATATATATATATATATTATAATATATATATATACAGGGTGTTCGGAAAGTCACTGTGCACTTATATAATCGAGATCGTCCACTCACGCTTGATGACCTGAAAACTGCAATAACTGCGTACATAAGGTCCATTTCAAAGAAGAACTGACAAAGGTGTTTCAAAATAAAATAAGACGGGTCCAGGCCTGTATTGCTGTTAAAGGACATCACTTTCAACACCTTTTATAAGTTCTGATGGTCCCATCCATAACCTCTATCATATATGCAATGTTATACTATTGTATGCTATTAAATAAATATAAGTGCACAGTGACTTTCCGAACACCCTGTGTGTGTGTGTGTATATATATATATATATATATATATATATATATATATAGAGAGAGAGAGAGAGAGAGAGAGAGAGAGAGTGGTATTATATATAGTGTTATTATATATATATTCGGGGGATATTGTCCTTGGGGGATATCGTCCTCGGGGGAATATTGTCCTCTGGTGGGTATTGTCCTGATACTATTAATAGTGTTCTTCAGGGCTGTGTCCTGTCACCCGCTCTTTTCCTTTTATTTATCAATGATCTTTTAAGTTGCAGTTCCTGTTCTATCCACTCCTATGACAAAATGATTCCACTCTTCACTTCCCCACCCGCTTCACAAAGCGTCCCTTTCAACAGGCACTCAATGCTTCACGTCGGACGGCTATGGTACACCTGACCTCTGATCTTTCCAGTATCTCTGATTAGGGCAGATGAAACCTTGTAGCTTTCAATGCATGAAAAACTCGGTTCTTTCATCTGTCTACTCGTCACAATCTTCCACAAGTCTATCCTCTTACCTTCAACAATACACAACTCAGTCCTTCCTCTTCTCTTAACATTTTCGGCGTTTCCTTTTCTCGAGATCATCCCTTCAAAGATCGCATATTTTCTCTTTCTAAAACAGCTTCTAAGAGGTTAGGTGTGTTGTACCGGCTCCGCAGTTTCTTTATCACCACTCAGTTGCTGTCTCTGTCCAGGGGTCTTGTCCGCTTCTATATGGAGTACGCTTCTCGCGTGTTGGGTGGCTCAACCCACACAGCTCTACTTTACAGGACAGAATCAAAGGCTTCTCGATTCATCAATTCCTCGTCTCTTACTGACTGTTTCAATCCCCCTCTCTCTTCGCCGCACTGTGGCTTACTTTCTCTCTACTATCGCTTTTATAACGGACACTGCTCTTTTGAACTCTCTAACTGCATGTCTCCTCCTTTAAGGAGAGCACGTAGTACCATACTTTCCACACATTCTCATTCCTTTTCTGTCCAACTCTCTACCACAATTGGTTAATCGGTATTTTCACTCTTTCATCTACTCAAGCGGTCAACTCTGGAACAATCTTCCTCAATCCATATTTCGTTCTGTCTATGACTTCTAATCTTTTCAAACGCAGAGTGTCCAGGCATCTCGAAAACCTTGGACCTTGATTTTGGCTCTCTTTTTCCTTTATTGGAAGGGCGTTTTGCAGGCATTCGCCCTTGGCCCCTCCTTCCTGCAAAAAAAAACATATATATATACATATATATACATACTGTGTGTATATATATATATATATATATACACAACTCTCGACCAGAAAAACAGAATACTGTCTCGGATGCACTCATGACCTTATTACCTTTAAGTTATACACTTTTATGAGGAATATCGAGTATCTTTGACGTCATAAAGATAAAAAGACACCTTTGTGTGCCAGTTTTGGAAAAAAATTAAAATATATAAAAAACCTTATTAAATAGTGAACAGTTTATGCATAACGACATACCAGAATATTAAAATATGTTGTCAGGTGTTACAGAAACTAGAATAAATTCATTGTTTATTGATTATTGTCAATATATTAAACTTTTATCAAGGACTTTTTAATCTGCGTCTTAGTATTTAGTTGGTCCACCCTTAGCCCTGATTATGGCCTCCAATCGACGTGACATCGAGTTGACAAGCCTCTCGCATTCTTCTGTAGTTATTGATTGCCATGTTGTCATCAAACATCTCTTCAGTTCCTGGTGCACGCTTTTGGACCTTTTGCTTAGCAATATTCCAAAGATTTTCTATCGGATTAAGATCAGGAGAATTAGTTGGTCATGGTAGCAGGTATGGGGCAATTACAGTTAAAAAATAATTGGTTACAATTACAATTACTTTGCATATGCTCAATTACAATTACAATTACTGCAGTTGGCAAATGTAAATGATTGCAATTACCATTACATTGAAAAGTAATTAATTTCAATTACAATTACTTTTCATAGGAACACCTACAGTAATATAAATGAAAGGAAAGAAAAGAAATCTACCATTAATTTAGAACCTTAACTTTTTATTTCCATACTCATACCCAGTGGCGGATTATCACTGAGGCTATTGAGGCTGAAGCCTCAGGCTCCCACGCTTGAGGGGCCCCCAGTCAACTGAGTTTCGATGATATAATTCGAAATTTCGCAAACTTCTTTGTTTAAATATGACAGAGTACACAAACTGACAAATTCCGTTTTATTTTATGTTTTATAGGCCCTAAAGTAAATTTTGTTTAATACTGTTTGGTTTTGGCAAACGGCAAAATACACTGTGTTAAGGTTCTTTTAAGTTTGTTTCTCAATTAGCCTAAGAACCGTACATATAATTCTTATAAATGTACTATGTACTGTATATGTACATGTATAATTAATAAAAAGCTATAGAAAAGGGCCCCCATATTCTTCATTGCCCCGGGGCCCCGAGGTGTCTTAATCCGCCTCTGCTGGGCCATACCCGTACTCATAGTGTGAGCATTTTTCTATTTGAACACGTATTTAAATCACAGTTCAGTTAGCAGTCAATGTAATATCAGGTGAATTGTTCAATGTCATTGCGTTCATTCTCATTGTCATTGTGAATGTAATTGATTTCAATTACAATTACAGGTACTTATGTATTATCGGGACTACCAAACTGTTTATTATGTATTTTTGCTCTCGTCATTTTCGTTTAAACTAACAAAAATATCACAACTTAACCTAACCAATCATCAAAGGCGTACAGTTGACCTAACCGGGCATTCAATTAACCTAACCGGGCATTCAGTTGACCTAACTGGGCATTTTCATACAAGACGAAGGAACTGAATGATGCTGGTTTCGAACATTTCAAGGTCAATCATAAGTACAACTTCACTGACTCCGACAAGGGAACACACACACACAACGCATCGAGAGGATTTGGGGGTCAGCGAAATGGAGGAATAAGAAGCACCGTGGGACTGCCCGCCCTCACTTAGAGTCCTATCTAGTGGAGTTTATTTGGCGTCAAAATCTCTGAATGCCCAGTTAGGTTAACTGAATGCCCGGTTAGGTCAACTGAACGCCCTTGATGATTGGTTAGGTTAAGTTGTGATATTTTCGTTAGTTTAAACGAAAATGACGTTTGGTAGTCCCGATAATACGTAAGTACCCAATTACATTTTTAGTTGGAGCAAGTGTAGTTTACATCCCCCTGTGGTGCCTAGTGTAGTTTACGTTCCCCTACATTATCTTAGTGTAGTTTGCATTCCCAACTTTGTCCGCGTATACCTAATCAAATAAAACATTAAAACTAACGAAAATATTACGACTTAACCTAACCAATCGTCAATATAGTACAGTACATATATATATATATATATATATATATATATATACTGCATATACATATATATATATATATATATATATATATATATATATATATATATATATATGAGATTGACGATTGGTTAGGTTAAGTCGTAATATTTTCGTTATTTTAACGTTTTATTTTATGGATTTTTAAAAAAATGTCTCCTAAATCTTAGTGTAGTTTACGTTCTCAACTTTGACCTAGTGTAGTTTGTGTCCCCTTTTGCATCAGGGGGACGTAAACTACACTTGCTTCTTTTAGTTAGTCAATTACAATTACAAATGCATTTTTAGTTAGTTAATTACAATTATACAGCAATTACTTAAAAAAGTTAAATCAATTACAATCGATTATAATTACCCGATGCCTGCATGGTAGTAGTTCAATTTCATGAGCATCAAACCACGCAGAAGATGTCGCACGAGCCGCATGAGATGGAGCAGGTTATGTTGAAAAATAAATGGTTCGTCTCTATACAGCAGTTCTCCAGACTCTTTCAGTTGGAGAGAGAGAGAGAGAGAGAGAGAGAGAGAGAGAGAGAGAGAGAGAGAGAGAGCCCGAAGTAAACGAATTTTTTCTTAAATTCTGTATAAGATAAGGAAATAAGAGTGAGTTGTCTTTTAAATGACTTATTAAAATCTCCAAAGCTCGGGAGACAAATATATTTTCTATCTTTGGGGAGTGACTATTGCACGGAGTTTAGGTCGATTAATTAAGAGAGATTAGAAAATCAGAAACTTCACTGTAAAACGTGGAACTGGTACAATCCTTCGTGAATGTTGTTAAAGTTGTCTCTATTTTTTTTAGAAAAGATTCTGTAAATTTTCTATGATTCACGCGTTCAATCCTATAATTTAAAGTAGATCTATTTAAGACAATATTATGTTCGTTACTAGTTCTATGTAAATGTAGGGCTGATGCATTATCCCCGGCCCAGTGGCGGCCGCTCATTATGTGCTTACGTGCTACAGCACATCAGTTTTTAAAATACGTAAATAGCTAAATAATACACCAATAAAATTACTTACAATATCTTCTGTAATTTCCAATTTCATCTAAATTGTTTTCCGATTTACGAAAAAACGAATTAACTCCTCATTCCCTGCATTTCTATTTTCATACTTATGTGCTGTCATCAGTATAGCACCCAAATCGAGTGAAATCAGACAAAGCGCATGCGCAGATGTGTCTTTCTTTTCCAGTTCCGGATAAGGCGTGAATGCAGGATTGCCAGGTCTGTCCTCTTGGGGACAGTCTGTCCTATTTCAGGTTCGGTTGTCCTAAACATTTTCAAATAAAGGGGTCAACCCAAAACTGTCCTCTTTTGTCCTATTTGAGAAATTTATCACATGCATTATAAAAAGAAACATTTAAGAACAAATATAATTTTAAACATAAAGTATAAGAGAATATAAATATAACATATATTTACGTTTCTTCAAATGGTTTACACAGTCTCGCCGCCACTGAAGTATGTACAATGTACGTATTACGTATTGAAACGTTTTATTACATTTTGGCTATGCATTGCAAAACATTACAGTGTGCCGCGTGGCATGCCGCTTAGTTTTAATGCATAGACCCTAGGCCTATCAGTCGCGAATCAAACATAAATCAATGTGGTTGTGATTTTGTTCGTTTGATCATGTTAAGTGAATAACCAAGTTTATATAATATAGTTACATCGCATTATTTGAAATATAAATATATATATATAGCCCTTCAATATGGGAAAGTGGAAGAATACATATAATGATAACAGACATTATAATAAAGACTGAGAAAACCAATTTAAATGGCTTTCGTGGAAGAACAGTTCTTGTATGTGTAAGTGGTGCAATTGTGTATTGACTTTTAGCATAAAATAACTCGGTATGGTAATAATTTAAACCTGTCCCTTTTTAAAAAATTTATAACATTGGCTGTCCCCTTTTTTTTTAGTGTTTGTCCCATTTTAAGAGATATCACCTGGCAACCCTGCGTGAATGTGCTACCAGTCGCTGCAGCACTTGTCAATGTGATGGACGTTTGATCGATTGCGTTTGATTTAAAAATTTTTATGCGTGTGTATGTTTTTTTTACTTAAGTGTTGTATATAAATTATTAATTTTTATACAAATATGAATTCAGTGGACAATTTATTAGAAGTACCTTTTTCATCTAGAACATTAAATGAAAAAGCTCAAATAAAACAGTTAGGTAGGCCAACTCCCAATTTAAATTAAGTCAGAAAGCCAAGGGAAGCAACAATCGAGAATATTTAAGACAATTTCACAGAAAGATTTATGATGATTATAGTTGGATTTGTGGTTGTGATGTTCGGGATGCTCTTTTCTGCTTTCCATGCCTTCTTTTTGGTAACAGTGATCATTCAGTAACACGGGAGTGAAAGATCTTGGCCATCTTAAAGCAGTGATTAGAAAGCATAATGAAAACAAGAAACATACAGTATAAACAGTGTTGAATCTTAGTGTTCTCGGTAGTGTGAATATTGCAACACAGTTAAGTCGGGCCTACCATGACGTCGCATGAATTTCATTTTTCGTAAATAAGTAAGTACTATATCTATCTATCTACCGTTAGTTGCGCAGAACATTTACTATAATTCACGATGAATTAGTTCTATTTTATAATTTATCAGTTGTTTATATATTATATATATATATATATATATATATATATAAATTTTTGTTGTAGCACACAACTGTTTTAAGTCACGAGCCGCCACTGCTCCCGCCCTATACTTACTGTATGCCGAAATATTCTTTTGTAAGTGTTGGTTGGTTTCACCTATATAATAGGGTACACCTTATTGCAATTGGCGCGTGGAATTTTATAGATGCCAATGTTGTTTTTCACAATTAGCATTACACAATAAATTTCGTGTTGTGGACGGCACTTTCGAAATTATTTTTATATTGTGGCAAAATTCCATGCGGCGTACGATATACGGAGTATCTCAGAAGTCTGAACTCATAGACCATTGGGGTTATTTATTAATTTTGCGTGCCAAAAACAATAGTGTGAGGAACTATATTGAGGAAAAATATTCAGAGAAGCCTACGTGCGAGAATTGATATATGTATGCGAGTTAATGGCACGCAATTTGAGCAGTTTTTTAAAATAAAAAGTGAAGTCTGCCTACGAGTCTAGACTACTGAGACATCCTGTACAAAACGTAAGATAATTAAATTTTTTGTACTAAAATCTTTCTTAACCTGGTTATAGATGTTTTTCCTCGCGGAATAAAATGATTTATTGATAAAATCGAGGATAACCTAATATACTGAAGGACTCTTTAATATAATTAATTTCACGATCTAAAAAGTGAGGACTACAGATTCTAAAAGCTCGTAGAAACACGCCTGTTAAGATTCCTCTCTTGGTAGCCAGGGAGTGAGCCGAAAACCAATGCACGTAAGAATTCGCGTGGTTGCTTTTACGAAAAACTGTAAAGGCGGGTTTGCCCGAGGTCGCTCTTTTGACCAAAACATCCAAAGGGGGAGATTTGGGATTTATTTTCTACTTGAAGAGTAAATTTTATGGAAAGTAAAATGTTATTCAGTCGATCTAGTGTTAAAATGGTCATAATGTGTGGTGTAGAGAAAATAGCAAATACATCATCCATGTACCAATACCAATCACGGAAGGATCTAAAATATTATACTGGTCAAAAAAAGAAACGCAATTTTTGAGATTTATTAATAAACATGAGGACTCAGTATATAGTAAATGATTCTTTAACATAACAAACAGTCAATAACGCGTATGGCCACCCCTAGCCACAATGCAGGCTTGGAGTCTGGCCCTCATCGACCTCAACAGTCTCTGCAGGAAAGCAACAGGGATGGCCCTTCACTCTTCAATAATTGCATTGGTCAGTTCCCTGATGTTCTGCGGCTGATGCTGACGTCTGCGAACTCGCCGTTCAAGTTCATCCCATGCGTGCTCTATCGGTGACATGTCTGGGCTGAAGGCTGGCCATGGTAAGGTCTGCACCTGTTGTCCCTGCAGGTACGCCTGCACTATCCTGGCTGCATGAGGTCTGACATTGTCCTGTTGCAGGAGCACCAATTCTGGATGTTGCCTCATGAATGGAAGAACATGTGGGTGAAGAATCTCATCCCTGTAGCGCTGGGCAGTCAGAGCGCCATCAACAACCAGGTGTCTCTGGCTGTCTGACGAGCATTCCGCTGCCGATGACGCAGGTGCTGCAGTACAATGTGGCGATCCTGGCGTTGGGTCGTCACACGAGGTCGCCCACGTCTTGGCAGGTCCTGAACACTTCCTGTGGCATTGTACCGTCTAACAAGCCTAGAGATTGTGCTGGGATGCACATGCATTCGTTGTGCAACTTGGACAGCAGACATGCCTGCATCCAACATGCCCAAGGCACGACCTCTGTTGACCTCTGAGAGTCGTGGCATGCCTCAATCGCGGGAAAAAGTTTGGTTTTCTCAACGGGCAGTGTGTATTCTGTGAAGTCAAAGAAAAAATGCATGCCTTCATAAAGAATACATTCAATTTAATCTCTGTTTATTGTTTGTAACAAAATGGCGTCTTAGCCGGGATTAGTCAGGTTTAAAAACATGCACTAAGTGGCTTTAAAAGATTTGAACAAACATTTAACCATAATCTTGAAACTGTGATAATACCACTAACAACTTAAATTTTACACCATATGCAAGCTAATTGCGTTTCTTTTTTTGACCAGTATATATAATATTTCCTCTCAAAGAGCTCAATAAAAGGTATGATATGAATTCCAAGTAGACCTCGAGTAAATCCCAAAACGAGTCTCAACTTGTCTTACTGGACCATATAACTTTTTTGTTTAACCAATAAGGTGTGAGAATACCAGTCACATGATGCCATGCCATAAATTCATCCAATTATGTGTTCGTAAATAGTCTTATATTTTTTAAATAGTACCTGAAATATATAATTAAATAATTTAATACTGTCAGGTAGGTCACATAGGTTAGTTAAATAATATAAAACAGTTAGGAATTTGTAAAACTCATCAAATAATATATTTAAAGTTGTTTGTAAGTTCAGGATTAAATGGAAAAAATAATAAAATATGTCTTTCCCAACGCGAGATGAAAACCTGATATCTCGAGTCTGGAGGCAGGAAAGGGAAAAGAGAGCGTGCAAGAAACGGCGTTTCCACATTCGAGAAAATTTCCTTGATTCAAGGAAATTTGGTGCTTTCAAGGAAGGTTTCAAGGAAATGGAAAATTCAAGGAAATTACGAGGAAATCGGGAGTTAGCCATCACAAACTAATAGTTTTCGAGATATCCCAAGAAAGGAAATGCCTGAAAAAATAATTCGTCTTGATAACCGATTAAATTAATATTCAGTCATGTCCACTACTAATTCTGTGATCTGGAGTAGTGCAACATCGCGAGTAAAAATGGGCAAGTACTAGATGACGGTAATTTATAAAAATCGATACTACCAATCGATTACATAATTCACTGTTGCCAGATGAAAATGAAAAACAAAATAAACAATCGAAATTTCAACATCTGGATTCATACATGTTTACTGTTTAGGTGGATTTTTGGGGTCGATAGTTAAGAAAGTCATGAACTAATGGGAAGTTAGGTTAGAGTTTAGTAGGCTTGTTTAGATTTAAATAATTGTTCACAGTGGGAGCACACACATGAACAACGTAGTTGAAACTAAACGAGCCTAACCAAATCCAATCTAACCTAACATGGGACTCCTGACATTGTGCAGTCCCAGAGACTGTACAGGATGTAGCAATGTTGATTACTTTATGCTTTCATAAATTTCTGTTAATTTTGGCCAATTTTAATGGCTGTATAATGGTAAGTTAGGTTGGGTTAGGCATGTTTTTTTTTTTTTTTTTTTTATCCAAATTTTAATTAAATATGCTATCTCCCGGGACCGCACAAAGTCAGGAGTACCCTTAAATTAAGCTTATAACTTGAACACTATTGTTTGTGTGACATTTGTTAATAAGAAGATTTAATCCAATATCCAGACATCATTGTATCAAAATTTGTTCCAATTTCAAATGGCCTTAATTGCAAATTCCTTTTAATGCATGAGGTTGTTTTCTTAACTATATGTGTAATGTGCTGTTATGTTGTTACTTTGTGTTTCGTCCAAATAATTACCCTCTGTTAGTTTTTCCTGTCTGCTGTTTGTCAGTGTATTTACATTAACGCTTTGTATGATACATATATTTTAGTCCCAGGACTACCATGTGTATCATTCTGACATCAGTAAAGTTATTATTATTATTATTATTATTATTATGTTTATGATAGAAATGTTACCGTATCAGTCAAGATTATCTTATTTTAAACAAAATAATCAAATAAACACGAAAAAAATCTGAAAAGTTTGTTTGAAATCTCAAAATTTCTTTAAGGTGAATTCTATTATTTTTCCTTTTATATTTGACATTTAATTTTGTGAATGCTTTTCATAATACCAACTTGCTAGAAATTTGGGGAGAAATTTATTCATATAAAAAAATTTAGGAGCTATAAGGTGGTGGTTTAAGCATACTGTGTGTATGTGTGTGTATAGCTGTCTTGTACATAGTTACATAACTACTATTGGTTTATATAAAACAAATAATAAAAAAAAAAGATAAAACCCAAAAAATGTTTTTACATGCATGCTTTATTTAGCTTGGTTAGATAAAACATTAATATTGTTTGGGTAAATTGGTGGTGGTGGTGCTGGTTATTGTACTTTGTAGCTGGATTAGATTGGTGATGGGTAATAGTATATTTTTTTAGTTTTAACCATTATTGTGCGCAGGGCCGTAACTAGGGTTTAGAAATTAGTGAGGTCCAGATTTTTTTCGAGCGCGGCGGGACGAGCAAAATTCAGACCAAAATGACATCTACAAACACAACCCAAGCTATACACTAAACACAAAACACAAAACGCTCGACGCTCCCTCTTTTCAAAAGAAAAGCGGTAATGTGCGTTTCATACACGGAGAACGGTTCAGTCTCTTTTTTTTTTTTAGGAAATAATTACCGAGGTCCGGACCTCGGTGACCTCATAGGTAGTTACGGCCATGATTGTGCGTGTGTTTTTTGGCATGGATTGCCTCAGTACCAGTTGGTCTCAATGGTCCTTAGTCGACCTTTGCTGACCATATTTATGTCTATGTCTTAGTGTTTTTGGAGGTTTTATTCCTAATTTAGGGTCTTTTCCCAATAGCCATCTGGAAATCCTGTAGTATATAGTGTCTTGCATTGTATTTATGATACATCTCTGTGATTAATTATTTTTAACCTTATCACATCAGTCTGCTTGCTTCCTGCAAGTATACTTAACTTACAATTTATTTCACTAATATCCCCCTCCCCGCGGGCGGTCTTTCTGGGGTGGATCGCCCGCGGGCTCCTGCCTCCATGTGGCGAGGGGGGTCAGCCGCGGCTGGGGGCCCTGCCGGGTCCCCGCCCGGTTGCGAAGTGGACTTTTAGCATACCCTGCTATCCTACAGCCCCCTCTTTCCTGTCTTCCCCTCTTTACCCTCTTCCTTGCCCCCTCTGTTTTTTCTGCTTTCTCTGTTCACTTCGCGCGCCCCGTGGGCTGCCGGGGCTGGTCGCTGGGGGTCTCGCCCCCATGGCCGGGGCCGGACTAAGTTGGCTGGTAGGGTGCCCAGGCCTGGGACCCTGGGGGGCCTTGGTCTTTGCTGCCGGCGGGGGGGAACTCTCGACGCTGCAAGGGTCCCTTTTGAAACGGGGGTACCTGCATGGGACGAGGCACCCACCCCCCGCCGGCGTGCGCTTGGTTCCCTTGGGCCCCGGGTAATCGGTTCCCCGCGGCCCCGGGCGCGAAACTACAATAAAAATTTTCTATGGAAACACTTACAACTCTAATGGACCTCGTTGACGACCCGGCTTGTGCATCTGACCTCCCTCTGACTACCTCTTTGGACCGTGGGTCTGGTAAGGGCAGTCGGCAGCCCTCGCCCACCCCGTCTGCTCTTCTTGCCGACGCCTCCTCTCCCTCTCTTCCCCAGGCTCGTGGCGCCGCTGCCCGACCCCCGCCAGTAGCGGATGGACCTGCAGTGGACCCCCCGACCCCTGGATCCCCCCATATTCCACGTCCCGATAGGGACCCACCTGCTTTTTCGCCCTCAGGTGGGAGGCCCGCGGCCCCGGTCGCCTCCCACTCCGGTCAGGCCTCATCGCCCCCGGCCCCCTCGGCCCCTGGGGGACGTGGGACCCGACGTCGCCGTCCGCCTTTCTCGTCTTCTCGCCCCCTCGAAGTTCCGGTGGTGTTTGGCCAGACGGCTTCACTCGGCCTTAGGACGATGGACAAGTTCCTCGTCCTCCGCCCCTCCTCCTCCAAGCCCCTCCCCACTAACCACGAACGTCTCTTTCGAGCGATCCATGGGAAGACGGGGACGGCGCGTTTTGACCTTCGGCCTCAGAGGGATGGCTCCATTTTGATAAGGTCGCGTTCCTCTGCCGAAACCTCCTCTCTGCTCGCTATCCCCGATGTCCTGGGCTGCGGGATCACGGTGACTCCCCACCCCCGCCTCAATCAGTGCCAGGGCACAATTTACGCTGCTCGTCTTCTACCCATCCCGGTGGAAGACCTGCAGATTGACCTCGCCTCCCAGGGTGTTGTGAGGGTGTACCGCTTTCCCGACAGATCGCGGTCCCCAACTGCCCCTTCTCCTCGCCTGCTCCTCACTTTCGACTCACTGGTGCCCCCCGTTTCGGTATTCTGGGGCTTTGGTGAGAGACGAGCGTGCGAATTCTCAGTACGACCATACGTGCCAGATCCTACGCGCTGTTTTCAGTGTAATAGGTTTGGCCACGTGAGCAGCTCCTGCCGTCAGCCGGCCCCGTTGTGTGTCCGCTGCGGCGGCCCTCCCCACCCCTTGCCCTGTACTGCTCCGCCTTCCTGCACCAACTGCCATGGACCACACCCTGCTTCATCCCGCTCTTGCCCGTCCTTCCTCTTTGAAAGGGAGGTTCGGGCCCTCTGTTCATCAGAGTTTCTCAGCGCTCGGGAGGCGCGGGAGCGGTTGCGTGGCGGCGAGGCCCGGCGTGGTGCCTCGTACGCCGAGGCTCTCCGTTCCCGGACCCCGTCCTCACCGGCGGTTCCCAACGCGCCTCCACCCACCGTGTCCGCTACTCCCAGTCCATCCTCTGCCGCCCAGCGGACTCCTACCGCGGCTCCCCGTACCACCAGCGCGTCCCCACGTGCTCCCTCCGCGAACGCCGATGCTTCGTCGGCAACCCCCCCTGCCCCTTCTACGCCCTCTCCACCGGCGCCTTCGGCCACCCCCATTCCGGATCGTGACCCGCCGTCACCCACGCGGGCCGCACGACGGAGGGATAGGGGCCGCAAGCGCCGCGCCAGTGGTGACCCCGAAAGGTTCGACGCCATAAGCCTCGCATCACCTTCCTCTCCTAAACACAAACGCCCCCTTCGCCCTACCGCCCCGGTGTCCTCACCGTCCCCACTGCGCAACCGTTATGCACGCTCCCCCCTGGGGTCCCCGTCGGCCCTCGTGGTGGAGGCTGAGATACACCCCTCTCCGGCCCGGTCGATGGACCCACTGGAGGGGGAACTCGCCCGCCTGGTCGGCGTGGGTGGGACGTGCACGCCCCCGCGTTTGACCCGCCCCATCTCTCTCCTCGACCTGCCAATGCCTCTGGGTGAGGTATTATTTTCCACTCCCCCTCGTAGTCCTGCCTCCCCCCGCACCTCCGGTGAAGGGAGGGGCATTCTGGATACCTCTCACATCCCCTTCTCTGCATCGCTCTCCCCCGGACGTCCGGGAGACTCCTCCTCTGGAGGACTTGCCGGCGTCTGGTTCCACATCGCCCCCTCGTCGGGGGACCCTCGCCTTCGCCCTCGTTCGGCGTCCCTCACTGAACTCCGGGGCTTTCCGATTCCCTCTTTAATCTCGGGCCGCCCGATCGGCCCACCCACCCCATAATCATCCTTTACGCTGACCTTCCTACCCCTCCCTATACCTCGCTCCTGCAGTGGAACATCCGCGGGCTCCTGGTAGGCCTCGAGAGTCTCTCCTCTCTCCTGGCCTCCAGGTGTCCGGCGTGTTTCTGCCTTCAGGAGACGATTCTGGGATCCCGTTCCCTCCCTCGAGTGTCCGGTTACTGCGGGCTCCCTTCCCCGCCTCTCGATGGGGCGGGGAGGGGGGGCGCCGCGGTCTTCGTGCACCGCTCCGTCCCTTTCCGCCCCCTCCCGCTCCGTACAGTCCTGCAAGCTGTGGCCGTGCGCCTTTTCTTGGGGCGCCAGCTCACGGTCTGCTCTCTTTACCTCTCCCCTAACATACGCCCTCCACCCGATTCTCTCCGTGACCTAATTCTCCAGCTTCCCCGCCCTTTTCTGATTCTCGGGGACTTCAACAGTCGGGACCCGGCCTGGGGGGACGTTTGCTCCACCTTTCTCTCCGGGACCCTTCTCTCCCTTATGGACGAGCTCGAGTTCACCTTTCTGAACGATGGCTCCCCAACCTGCCTTCACTCGGCCCATGACAGTTTCACCTGTATCGACCTTTCCCTGGTTTCCCTCGAAATCGTGACGGAGTTCACCTGGGAGGTCCTGCCGGATTCTTCCGGCAGTGACCATTTCCCAGTGTGTCTTACCCCGACCCGTCTCCTCCCCCCCACCTCTGTCCGCCCGCGCTGGCTGTTCGCCCGAGCAGACTGGGCCTCATACGCGAGGGGCACGGCGATCTCGCCATCAATTCCTGCCTTTCCCTCCGTCAATGAGGCCCTCGCCTTCCTCGAGAGTAAGATCCTCTCGGCTGCCGCCAGTTGCATCCCCCGTACCTCTGGCTCCCCCAGACCGCGAAGCGTCCCATGGTGGACCCCAGTGCTCCCATGCCGTTCAGGAGCGGCGCCGTGCCGGCCGCCGCTTCTACCGGACCCGCCAGCTGGAGCACAAGATAGAATTTCAGCGCCTGAAGGCAGTGGCCCGTCGGGTCCTGAAACTGGCCCGGCGTACCTCCTGGCGGAGTTACGTGTCCGGGATCTCCTCCTCGACTGCCCCCTTGACTGTTTGGCGCAAGGTGCGTAGCTTTGAGGGGACCCGTGTCCCCCTCGACCCCCGGTGCTTCGGGTCGGGGACGACGAGTTCGTGTCCGATCCGGAGGCCGTCGCGAACGCACTCGCGGCGCACTTTGCAGCCATCTCCAGTTCCGATTCCCCCCACTCCCGCCGCGACCCACCGGAATTTCCGCCTCATAGGAATGACCCCTATAATCACCTCTTCCACATGACAGAGCTTCGGGAGGCCCTCCGCCCCCGACGCTCCTCCGCCCCGGCCCCGATAATATCCCCTATGACCTTTTACGGCATCTCCACCCCTCTGCTCTCAGCTTTCTACTGGACCTCTATAACCGGATTTGGTTGGAGGGTTCATTTCCGGACCGATGGCGTGAGTCCATCGTCGTCCCCATCCCGAAGCCCGATAAAGACCCCTCACTCCCGTCGAACTATCGCCCCATTTCCCTAACATGCTGTGCCTGCAAGGTGATGGAGGCGATGGTCGCCTCGCGGCTGTCCTTTACCTTGGAGGCGAGTGACCAGTACCCTGCTACCCAGGCTGGTTTCCGGCGCTTCCGGTCTACCACCGACCCCCTCCTTCTCCTTAGCCATGACGTGCAGGAGGCTTTCTCCCGGCGTCAATTTGTACTCGCCGTCTTTTTCGACCTCCAGAAGGCCTACGATACCCGGCGGAGCGCGGTCTTCGACTGCTTACGCTCCCTGGGTTTCGTAGGCTTTCTCCCTTCCTTTATTTATAACTTCTTGTCCGCCCGTTCTTTCCGCGTCCGCATCGGTTCTGCCCTCTCTGACCGCTTTCCGTTGGAGGAGGGTGTCCCTCAGGGTAGTGTCCTTAGCGTCTTGTGTTTCTCACTCGTGATGAACAGTCGCTACGGTCCTGCCTACATCCGTTCGTAGCTCCCTCTATGCCGATGACCTGGCTATCTATTGCTCTGGCCGCCTCCCGTCTTTGGCTGAACGTCGGCTCCAGCTAGCCATCAATGCGGTGGTTCGCTGGGCGTCCTCGGTTGGCTATGCTTTCTCACCCTCTACTAAGTCTTCCAGTATGCTTTCCGTCCTCGGCGCCTCCGTCTGTCGCATACCTCGCTCTTACCCTTGCCGGCACTCCTCTTCCCCTCGTCCCATCCGTTAGATTCCTGGGTATGACCCTCGACGGATTTTTCGGTTGGGTTCCCCACCTTAGGCGGTTGCGGCAAACATCTCGCCGCACCCTCTCCCTTTTGGGTCATCTGTCCCACACGACCTGGGGGGCGGACAGGCGTACTCTGCTGCGCCTGTACACCTCCCTGGTGCAATCCCGTGTCGACTACGGCTGTGTGGTCTACAGTTCCGCCTCCTCTCCGGCACTCCGTATGCTGGATCCTCTTCTCCACCGTGGCCTTCGCCTGGCGTCGGGTGCCTTCCGCTCGTCCCCTGTCGCTAGTCTTCAGGTGGACTGTGGACACCCCCCCCTGGCCCTCGCCGGGGCCTTCTCATGGCGAAATGTTACCTTCGCATCTGCCGCCTCCCGAAGTCCCTACTCTTCTCCGCGATCTCCCAGGCGCTACCCCGGCCTGACACGTGGCATTTCGCTGCCTCTCTGGCCGAGATTTTCTCGTCCCTGGGGATCCCCCCACCCTCTATTCTGCCGTTCTCCTTCGATCTGTCGCCCCCCTGGCGGACCACCCCTATCTGCCGTTGCCAGGCGCTCCGTGGCCTGCGTAAGGAGTCTCTTCCTGCCGTCCTCCGGTCTTCTTTTCTGGCCCATCTTCCCGTCCATTCGGACGACGTTCCCGTCTACACCGACGGCTCGCGCTCCCCTGCAGGTGTCGCGGCCGCCGTCTTCTCTCCGTCATTGTCACCTACCTCCCGGGGTATCCCCCTGCCGGTTCAGGCCTCCATCTTTTCCGCGGAGCTCTTTGCCCTTCTGGAAGCCCTCCGTCTGGTATCGGGTTGTTCGCGGTCCTCCTGTACCATTTTTTCGGACTCGCTGAGCGCCCTTCAGGCGCTCGAGCGCTATGATTCCCCGGACCCCCTCGTACGCCTTATTCAACAGGAGTACCATGTCCTGCACACCATTCACCGGATCCGGGTCACCTTCTGCTGGGTTCCCCCCATGTTGGTGTTTCCGGTAATGAGGCGGCGGACCGCTTAGCCCGGTCCGCCGCCTCGCTGCCTCCCCTCCCCCGCCCGCTCCCCTTCTCAGACTATGTGCAGGTCTTTCGTTCCTTTTACGATCGCATGTGGCAACAGTCCTGGGACGATGCCACCGGAAATAAACTCTGGTCCATCCGCCCCGTCTGTCATATTGGGTGTCCTCTTTCCACCGCTCCAGACACAAAGAGGTCGTCCTTGCGCGGCTTCGCATCGGCCATACGCGCCTCACGCACGGCTATCTTATGTTCCGGCAGGAGGCTCCTCGTTGCGCCTCCTGCCAGTCGCCCCTCACCGTCTCTCACATCCTTGTGGAATGCCCCACCCTGTCGTCAGTACGTCGTCGCGCTTTTCCGTTCCTTTCTGATTTCCCCCTCCCCGAACGTTTACGCCTTATGCTCGCTGAGAGCCCTCTCTTCTCGCTTGACCGTCTTTTCCTCTTCCTCTCCCAATCTCGCATCCTATCTGAGCTTTAGGTGGCTTCTCACCTGTAGTCCGCTGTTCTCCCTTTTCTAGTGCCTTTTCTCCGTCTCCGTTTCTCTTTCTCGTATTCCGCCTCGCCATGATATCCGCTACCATATAGCGGGAAATGGCGGTAAACGCCCCAATACAAAAAAAAAAAAAATTTCACTAATATATTTCACTGGTAATAATGGCATCAAAATATCCAAGCAGTGAGAGTGAATATGATACTGACAAGGAAGAGCATGATAAGGCTAAACCAAAAAAGAAAATTTGGTTGTCATTTGAACAAAAAATTCTTAGATGCATGGCTTGTTAATCCACTATTTAAATCTTGGATTAAGAAGAAATCAGTGGGTGGGAAAAATGTACCTTTTTGTGATGTGTGTAATATGAAGATATGTGCCAAAACTGCAATTAAACGACATGATGAAAGTAGCTCCCATAAAGATGCTGTTATGAGAGAAGTGTGCATTTAAGTAAATCCCAACCCAGTACTAGTGCTTTTCCAGGGCCTTCATCAGATGCTGTTGCAAAAATGGAAGTATAAATTTGTAGCTTTATTGCAGAAAACAATCTATCAACCAGCCTTTGTGAAGATTTGCTTGCTTTACTTCAGAGTTTGTTTCCATCAGATGATGTACTGAAGAAAGTAACATTAGGGAAACAGAAAGCTACAAATACCATACGACAGGTGCTTGGTTTTCATTTTATGAAAGAAGGCATAGAATTGTTACAAGAAAATAAATTCTCTCTTATCGTTGATGAGACAACAGATAGATCTACTAAAGCATAGTTGGCATTGCTGGCTACATATTTTGATAAGGATAAATTTGAAATAAATTGTGTATTTATTGACCTTGTTGAACTGCCCGATGGCAAAGCAGTTAGTCTACTATTTTAGACAAAATCATAGATTGCTTTAATGAAAGGCATATTCCAATAGAGAATATAATGGGATTTTGTGCTGATAGTTGTAATGTTATGTTTGGGAAATATCACTCCGTTTCTCAACTACTTGTTAAAGAATATCCATGGATTCTTCCTGTTAAATGTTCATGCCACTTGATACATTTTTTTGCCTCTCCTGCATCACTTAAATTGCCTAAATCCTTGGAGGACCTTTGTAGAAATATTTCAACTCATTTTCATTTAGCCCCTCAAAGAACTGATGCCTTCCACGAATTTCAAGATTTTTTCATTGTTGAGAGACATAATATCTTAAAGACAGGGCAAACCAGATGGTTATCTATGAAATTATGTGTGGATAGAATTTTAGAGCAATATGAGCCATTGAAACTTTATTTTACACAAGTTGCTCTTGAAGATCCTGCATGTACAAATGATAATATTATGAAAGTCTGAATAATAAGTTCACGCAAGCTTACTTGGGATTTTTATCATTCAATCTTGGCAGGCTTGCATCTTTTAACACATTGTTCCAAAGTGCTATGCCACTTCTACATCAACTTAGAAAGGAAATTTCAACTATTATAAATGCTATGTGCTCAGATTTTATGGAAATTGGATATGTCAGGCAGACAGGTATTAAAGAAATTGATCCAAATAATGAAATGTACTATGTTCCACTTAATAAGATTTACATTGGTGTAGCAGCATGTAGTACAATTAATAACATAGCTACTGATCTAGGGTATGAGCATGTTGATGTTAAATTATTCTATACCCACTGCAGAGACTTTCTTGTTGAATGTGTAAAACATATTCAGTTAAAATTTGATAGTATTGACTATTTTGATTTTTTATCATGCTTATCTCCAGAAGTTGCACATAACCTAACTCTTCCATCACTATCATCTGTTTTTGAGAAATTGCCCTATCTAAATGACATAGTTGATGTGCAAGCACTTGATCGGGAATGAAGGGAACATGCAATGAATCCCAATCTTAATGCAAATATGGACGTTAAAGCTTATTGGTATACAGCTTCCAATGAAAAAAATGGAGCAGGAAGTCCTATATATCCACACCTATGTAAGTTTATGACTGTGCTACTTTCATTTCCTTATTCAAACGCATCAGTTGAAAGGATTTTTAGTCAACTGAAGCTGATTAAAAATGATCATAGAGCTGCTCTTAAGCAACAAAGTTTACTTGGACTGCTTACAACAAAACTTGCATTTCAACGTAAAGGAAAATGTCAGGCTGCAAACCTAGATCCGGCAAAGGATATGGTAAAGTTGCATTAAAAAATTAGCTCGAATGCAAATGACAACGAAACAGCCAGACTTAGAAGACTGCTTGTAGATGATATGAAACGAGCCACAGAAAAATAGACAAGTAAGTAAAGAACTAGTTAAATCTCTCTTTAAATAAAGTTAAACCTTTCGTTTCTCGTTTTTTTGCAGTCTTTATCTCATTTTCAGCGTCTTATATTTCAGAGTCAACCCTAAACAAGCCATGTCTGCTATTGCCTAAAATACTGCTAAACATTTTCCGTAGAAGTTTTAAATTCAAGGAAAATTAAAGAAATTAATGATGTTTTCCAGGAAATTCAAGGAAATTTGGTAGTCTTGACAATGGAAATCAAATTTCGTCATGTGGAAGCACTGGCAAGAAGACCAAAAGAGAGTCGAGAGCAGTCCACCAGATAGGGAGCTGTGGCAGCCGACTCAGTGAATAGTCAAGAGAGAGATGGACGAGACGAAAGGAGTCGTAACGTTAAGGACAGTAAAAGGGAGAGACCTCGAAGGATTTCTTCAAAAGACAAGAAGAAAGTTCGATCTAAACCAATTCATGTATTTTTTATAGTTGTTTTTTTTATCTGTTCCATATTTGTGACTTCAGTAGGACTATATAATATTTTTTATGGTAATTATTCGTTTTAACACATAAGCCGCATTTTTTTTTACCAGAAACTATTTTCTGGGGTAATTTCGATGTGGTTTGAAAGAATGTATGATCAGTTTCTCGTGCAAATGAGTAGTTGTCGAGATATCGTCATTTATGATGCGGATGAAAATATTTGGAAAAACACTCACTTTCGCAAGAAATGGATCTCGGATTCCTTCAGAATATGTCGAAATTAACCAAAGAAAAATACTTTCTGGTGATGAAAGTATCTAATCTAACTTAACCTAACCAGACCCAGGAATTATTCGTTTTAAATAACACCGTGATTAGAAAAGAAGTCCAAAGCTTTTTGATCATCAACACCAATAAGGCGAATTAGATCTTCAAAACCTATTTCACACTCACTGCACAATGCACAATTGCACATAGCCATAGCAACGAAGAAATTGTATTTCAAAATAAGTTTTCAATTCACTTTAGAATAATTTGCACAATATATGAAACATAGTTTTCTATTATTTTATATAAGGGTTCATAATTTTATAATCATATCGAATATTAACCTCTTTTTTTTTTTAACAACGTGTTTCCTACCCGATTGCGACTTATGTGTAGTTCAAGTAATAACCACAAGTGAATCCGTGACCTCTTCCAAATAAATGAATATGCTGGGACTAGCGACGCCGTCCTTAAGGAGCTAATGTACAGTGCTTACAAGAAGTCTCACGCTTCTGTCTCGTCCCAAGCTAGTCTGTTAGGTATAAAATGGGCGGTCCTTATGACAGCGGAGGTGTGTTCGGATTGGTGCACATAACTGCTCTAACACAATCAATGACGTCCATTATTACGTCACTTCTGCTACACTTTAGTGTTTAAAATACAAACGATTAAGAAGCAGAATGGAGCAAGTTTCGGGATGTTGGGATGGTTATGGAGCAATCCTAGTCATCATAATATTAGCTGGGCGTTACATTATACCGTCTCAATATATACTGTAGACCAGGGGTTCCCAAATTGTGTTCCGCGGAACACTTCTCACGGTATACAAGTGTTCCGCGGAACACCAATTTGGGAACCCCTGCAGTGTAGACTATAGAGAACGACTAATTCGGCAAATATCCCAAATCATGGCATGATACCTAAGTTATTTTGACGCAGATCTAAATTATTTGCTCAAATGCAATTATTGATATTAAGTAATTGTTGGGAATTGTTGTCAATATTGTTGTTTGTGATATATATCCTACGTGAAGAATCTAATGACCAAATTCCTCAGTGAACCTCTCACGCGCTCGCATTTCGAGGAAGTCACGGTCGTCTCACTAATAGATAGTTTATCCATTGTTTTAAGTGGTAACCTATTAAACGAACTATGTTAAACCTATTCCATCTTATGAAAGTCATTAGTCTAAAGCAGGGGTTCCCAAATTGGTGTTCCGCAGAACACTTGCATACCGTGAGAAGTGTTCCGCGGAACACAATTTGGGAACCCCTGGTCTAAAGCAAGACTGGTGGGCCGTGAATCAGAGAAATTTGCATTTGATTTGTTCATCGTAATTATTACGTAATATAGTATACTGTATATAGTAGTATATAAGAGTTTATTGGTAGCATATCATATGACAATTCCCATAAACATGTGATGACCTCGATGGTGCCAGTTTTTATTTTTTTCCTGAAACTATTACCTCTCATAGTTTGTTTCAACAATGCATATATTATCATCTCCACGAGCGTAGACATTGCAAGAAAAGATTCTAACTAAGGATAAGTAAAGTTCTTTGATGGTCACAATATATATTTTTATAGATGTCAAACATAAAAATATAATAAAATTCTATATTAACATAAATATATATTCGATACACATTTACGTCATGGCTTTAACATCAGTATTTCGTATAGCTTCCTCCAGCATCAATAATTTCTTGCAATCGTTGCGGCATAGAAGAGGCCAGATTGTAGGGAATGTTTGGTGTTCGGCGTAAGCTCTCCCAACTATTCCTCGTGTGAGCTAAAAGTGCTTCAAATGTTCTTTCATTGCGTTGCTCCCATTCGTTAATCATTATTGCCCAAAGGTTTTCAATCGGATTCAAATCAGGAGAACGTGGTGGCAGAATTAGATTAATAATCTCTGGGTGATCTTCGTACCACGCTCTCACAACGTTACTCCTATGAATATGGACTGTTATCTTCCATTAAGTAAAATGGTTCCGGTGCTGGAACCAGATACGCACGAACACTGGGTAGCAGCACCTCTTCCAGTATCTGGCAATATTGCTGTCCAGTAAAGCGTCCATCTACTTGAGTCAATTCTCCGACACCATAGCCAGACATCCAGCCCCACACACCGAGATTGATGTGACCACTACGTTTGTTCAGGAAAACATTTCCTTCTTCATAGCGTTTTCCGCGCTGCCTCCAACAATGCAGGGAACCATGACTATCTGTTGAAAATGTTTTTTCGTCACAGTACACAACTTTTCTCCAGAATTCTTCCTCCTGCGGCAAGTATTGCAAGGCAAATCCCATCCACGCCTCTTTATGCTCAATCGTCAATGCAGGTTTTACAGCTGGACGGTGAGAAAAATACCCTGCCTCGTGAAGTCTGTTGTTCACTGTATTTGCGCTACAACGAAGGTTCAGGTGTCTAAATATGCGTCGCTGGAAAAAACGGATGCTCTCTGGCATGATTAACAATCGCAGCATCTTCCTCTTGAGATGTTGAACGCGGAGGACCAGACCTCGGCAAAGTAGCGATTGAGTTTTCTGCTTCATACCGATGAATCCACCGTTCCACAGTGCTTCGATGAACGTCTAGTCGTCTTGATATTTCTCTTATTGGCACACCATATTCATGCAATGTCACCATTGCTCCCTGCATTGCTTGGGTCGTCTCGTGGTGCACAGACGGCCTTTCCGTCTTTGTATAAATGGCTTATGTGAAGCGTGCTGGGACGATAAAGGAAATGAGGATACCATGCATCCCTTCTGAAATTGATTTCGGTTGTGAAGGGTACCAACCCTTCGAATGGTAATAATAATCAGCCAATTTCCTATTTTGTTGAACATATGCATAAAAAATTCGTCTTAAAAGCCAAGGATCCAAAGATTGTCAGCAATAGTTTATATCCCAACTGAATATAGTCAGCCATCAACAGTATAATCATATTTTATTTCCATAACTACTCATGACTGTCATAGTAAATAACCTTATTATGACATAGGTAGTAGTGGTAATTCTGAGTGGCTGCCTCTAGCTACATACGTTAAACCTATCAGTGCGTCTAAGACCAGACTTCTGTTTCTGTCAATTCATTGTTAAAGGTATTTATTTTGCTCTTTGTCTTTCTAGGTCTAGGGCATTAAAATAAATATTTGAGTTTGTGTTTAGCATTTCCTCCTCCCTTCGTAATTCCCCACCCAACCTCGTTTCCTTCGACAAAGCAACGCTTACCTCCATCCTCATTCCACTTCCTTCATTAAACCTATTATCGCTTTTACTGTCCCTTCCTTCCATCCTTCAATGCCAGCGTTCTTAAACCTAGCATAAATTATATAATATGGAATCTAACACCTTAGATCTCTACGCATTCATGTTACTTGAAGACGCCTGTGTCTTATGGGAATCTAAGTGTTGAGAGTGGGCTTGAGGGGTAGTCTATAGATTATTACAGATGACCTTGAACGCTCCAACTATTTAAAAATGATTATTTATTACGCACATCATATGGCATAATACACACATGAATTTAAGTATCTCTTACACTATAGGAATGGAATTGAATCCTACCAGAGTTAAAAAGTAGCAAAATATGATAGATTAGTTTGTATTAAGAGGTCACTAAGAGAAAAGGATTTGGAGTAGAGCGGAAGGCAGAGAGTATATTTTCTCGAGTTTCGGTTATTATTAACGTTATATGGATACATTGCCATGCGTTGTGATCAGAGAGAGAGAGAGGAGAGAGAGAGAGAGAGAGAGAGAGAGAGAGAGAGAGGAGAGAGAGAGAGAGAGAGAGCTTTTAAATCACACCTTTTAAATGGTTTGTGGGTAAGGGTTTCACGTAGGTTATTTTAGTCCAGGGTAGTTTATGTGGAGGTGTTAACGTAACTTGCACTTGGGACTGTTAATTGTAAGACAACTACCAAGCTGGGACTGAGACACGTTATCCCCTGCATACTCTATATATATCTATATACAGTATGTCTCTATATATAAATAGATAGAGTGATCAACACAATGATAATGTGGACGTCATTGAGGTTAGAGCAATTATGTGCACCAATCCGAACACACCTCCGCTGCCATAAGGACCGCCCATTTTATACCTAACAGACTAGCTTGGGACGATACAGAGGCGCGAGACTTCTTGTAAGCACTGTACAATCAGCGTAGGTACAGTGGCTGCTAAAATACTTGGACCACCCCCAGATTTTTCTATTTTTTTGATAAATCCCGGAGAAGGTAGCAATTCTTGATAAAAATCATTCCTCTG
Organism: Bathynomus jamesi; assembly: GCA_023014485.1. Classification (NCBI taxonomy): domain Eukaryota; kingdom Metazoa; phylum Arthropoda; class Malacostraca; order Isopoda; family Cirolanidae; genus Bathynomus; species Bathynomus jamesi. The sequence goes on along the minus strand of JAJOZX010011857.1, from coordinate 44,509 downwards.
AGACTACGTGTGTCTAGACATATCGCAAAAAGGCAAATACCCATAAACGGCTTATTTTAATCCTTTGAAAACCTTTTCTAAATCTCATTCCACTAAAATATGTAGGTGGTCCAAGTAATTTTAGAAGCCACTGTGTATATATACAGTGTTGGGCTTCTGGCATTTTCTGCCTGCACGAGAATCTGACTGAGTCAGCAAGCAGATGTTGGTCCTTAGTGACTCTTGACTCTGATCCCCCAAATCAGAGTCACTTGTCCCCCGTTTTCTTTTTACTCACTACTCAAATGGAAGTTTCTACATTGTTACTGAGTACCGCGACATACTTTTAAGGCATTTTGCATTTATTTACAATATACAACTTTAATTAACTTTGAATGCTTTGAATATGAGACGCCATTAATTTCTTGTTTAAGTTGAGTCATTACATCATCAACCCCCAGCATCTCTGATTGGCTGCAAACTATATCCTCCGTTCGAGTTACATATTTATAATATTGCAATTTTTAAAAATATTAATTAATTAAGAAATTATAAATTAAATACATAATTTAAAAATTAAATTTTGTACATTGAAATTACTTAATAAAATCTGTCTGATTCACCCTCATTTTAAAAATGTATATACCTATTTGGCTACTCAGTAAGGGTTTGAAGCCCAGGCATTTTTACAAGAGTAATCCCCAAGACTACACACACACACACACACACATCTTTGGTTAGCTTCGGCCCGAATTGTTCATTCTGACGAAGGTCAAGCTTTTCACTCCACCTTAGACCTACAGTTTAACGTGGAATCCGAACCACGCCCCACCAACAGCCCAGCGTCTTAACCACTAGGCCACCAGGGTACCATCTACCAACCACTTTCTTTATTGTGTGGAAGGATGAACAGCTGGGTTTTGCTGCGCGCCCGCTGCCGTCACCGGGTCTCGATCCCGGGGCCGATGGATTCGTAGTCAGCGATGCTAACCACTATACCACGTACATATCGACTATACTACAGTGTAGTATTGTTCCCAGTGGGTGTGATCAATTCTGGGTGTCTTAGTAATCAGATCGGTGCTTAAGAAAAAGGAGGCCCAGAACTGAAACAGGGCAGTGGTTAAAATCCTGTAAACTGAAGGCCTACTTTTGTATGACATGGCTTGCTGTAGGCGTTTCAGTAACTATACTCGTTATTGAAAGTGAATTTACAGTCTTTGATGCAAAGCTTAATAAGTTCCAAAACAATGTGTGAAGGTAGTGGCAGGTCATACTTATATAATTCTCGGGAGAGAAAGTCAAGCATATCGTCAATCGGCACTTTTGTAAACAATGAACAAACGTCAAAACTGATCAATCTATCGTTGGTTTCAGTACGTGCATTATTAAATTTTTCAGTAAGATCCATGGAATTTTTTACATGTGAATCAGAGATAGTTCCGAGAATGGGGGACAAGACTTTGACAAGCCATTTGGAGAGTTTATAAGTAATAGAGCCCACCGAGCTAATAATAGGGCGCATAGGGTTGCCAGGTTTGTGGGTTTTAATAAGACCGTAAAGGTAGGGCAGAGAAGGTGAAGTGGACATGAAAAGCGGAATTAAGTCCTTATGATCTTTGAGAATGCGTTTGAAGCCACTATTAAATGATTTGATGACGTCATCCTGCGGGTTCTTCCTAAGTTTGCTGTATGTGGCGGGGTCCTGGAGAAGCTCGTTCATCTTTCTGATGTAGTCCACTTTGTCCATAATAACTATGGTGTTAGCCTTGTCTGCTTTAGTAATATGGAGCTCCCCATCTTTTTTTAATTGTGAGAGGCTATTGCGAAAACGTTTAGGAAACCTATCTTCGTAACTACTATTCGCCGCACTATAAACAAGGCCTTTAACTATGTTAAACAAAGACTGAGGGAGATTACGCTGTTTTTCAAAACAAGCGAGACTGTAACAAATTTGTAAAGCCGAAGGTTTTTTAACAATAAAAAAGGACATACCATATCCAAGGGCACTTTTTGCATCGTCACTAATGTTTTTCGAAGAAAGGTTCAAAACACACTTTGAGCTTGCTTTTTTACTCCACTGACTATTTCGAATGAGACAATTTTGCGATCCAAAATGTTACGAAGTGAAGTTCTCCGACGCAACTCGTTGTAAATTTCATCAACCAAAGGTTGGATCCACGGCTGGGGAATAACGGTCACAAAATTACGTTTGGCAATGCTTAAATTTTTGAAGGCGGACCACTCATTTTGTCTGGTGACTTCAATATGTTTCTTTAAAATTAATCTGCTGAAGTTGTTGAACGGATGGTCGTCAATTTGTCTGAGGCGAATCGGAAGGAGGGATTTGGGAAGAACTTGCTCCTCTAGACAATTAGTAAGAAACTCGTCGGATACGAATTGCATGCCCCTTCATTAATGTAGAAGAAAACACGGACACAAACGGAGACAAGAGAGGGAACAGCAAGCCGAACGAACGCGTGGTGTTCATTATATGAAAATTATTTCACGAAAGTAACACGTGAAAAATATTTATGATGAATAAAATCACGAAGAAAAGGAAACACAGAATGGTGCTCAAGCGCTTTCGTCTAATGACATCCTCAGGAACATTGAAGTACATAAAGAGTTACAGCCTATATATAGGTTACAAAAAATATATATATATATATATATATATATATATATATATATATATATATATACAGGGTGGGCCGAAAGTCTGGATCCATAGGAAAATATTTATTTTAATACATAAATTCCAACAAATGGTAAATACTTAAAATGAATATCAACTTTAACTCGTAAATGCGTATCCGTGATACTGTACAGTGGTTCGTACTCCAGTATAAATACTCAAATACTTTTTTTATTTCAGCCCAGAAATGGCTTCGAATCTAACAACAGAAGACCGGGTAGAACTTGTGCTCATGTACGCGAGACAGGGCGCTACACACAGAGAAGTTGCTACCGAATTCAATAGAAATCATCCTGATAAGCATCCAGTAACACATGCGACTGTTGGCAAGTTTTTAAACGTTTCAAAGAAACAGGAAGTGTACATGATCGACGGCGTTCTGGTCGTCCAAAAACTGCAACTGATGAAAATACCTCTGCAATGGTATGTGAAACTTTAACGAATAGTCCAGTAAAGTCAACAAGAAGATTATCAAATGAAACATGCATCTCGAGAACGTCAATTCGAAGAATTATTAAAAATCATCAATTCCATCCCTAAGTGTCTCGATGTCAGAGGCCGCCAATTTGAGCATTTGTTATAATTTGTTGTTTATACTGGAGTACGAACCACTGTACAGTATCACGGATACGCATTTAAAGTTGATATTCATTTTAAGTATTTACCATTTGTTGTAATTTATGTATTAAAATAAATATTTTCCTATGGATCCAGACTTTCGGCCCACCCTGTATATATATATATATATATATATATATATATATATATATATATATATATATATATATATATATATAACGGAGAATTAAAAGACTGTAAATTCACTTTCAATAACGAGTATTATCAACAAGTTTTTGGGATGGCCATGGGCAACCCCTTGTCGCCCCTCCTCTCCAATATTTATATGAAGTTTTTCGAAATTACTTACATTCCGAGAATCCTGGGGGTTGGCATCCCTTGGTTGCGGTACGTCGACGATATTTTGTGTATCTGGCCCATGAATCGTGACCTGGATAACTTCCTCCTCCAGTTAAATGATCAAGTCCCCTCCATTAAGTTTACTTTTGAAGTGGAACAAGACAACTCAATCCCGTTTTTGGATGTGCGTGTACATAGGGAAAGCCCAGGTTTTAAGTTTAGTATCTATCGGAAAAAAAAAAACAATTTGTCCTACGTACACTTTTACTCGGGACATGACACCCCTACTAAGAAAGCCATTTTTTTTTCAATGTTTCTCCGCGCCCTTAGGATCGCCAGTCCGGAATACATCGATGCCGAATTGGAAAAAATCAACGGTATTGGAAGTGATCTGTGTTATCCATCTGCTTTTATGGAATCTTGTCTCAACAAGGCAAAACGAACTTTCTATCGTGTGAATAATAACACTCGTACTTTGTCAAAGAATATTTTAGTACTTGCATTTTTCCCGGGCTTTTTAGGCATTGCTTATGTACTTAAACTTTTGGATATTAATGTAGTATTTTCATATAACAATATTGTGAAAAATATTATAGTAAAAAATAGGCATTATCTAGAGGCATTATCTATAAAATTGGTTGTAAACAATGTGATTCCTTTTACATAGGTTAGACGAGAAAGGATTTGCACACACGTATAAAACAGCATCAATATTCCGTTAGAACAGGATAGTCGTCCAGTGCCCTTTTGTCCACTTGTCAGAGTTATCCCACTGTATTGATTGGAATAATGCTTCAGTTTTATTTCACTCTAGCAACATTGTTAATAGAAATATTCTTGAGTCTGCCATTATCCAACTTACAAATAACTTCACCATAAGCAAAGGTCTTTTTCAACTCGATCCTGTTGTTTTGAATTCCTTCAGAACAGATTTAGATAAGAAGGGTAGAACGCTAAATCTTTGGTAAACTTGTACGCTATTCTAATAACTTTTATGTTTCAATCTATTTTTATATATATCGAACTTAAACAAGAAGGGCAAAGTGCTAAACCTGGGCAGATTTCCAGTATAAATTTGTATTATTATTATTTTTTTTTTATCTATCTATCTATAACATTGGTTGGAAACAATTCATTTGATCTTGTGCTAAAAATCGGTAGTTTTTCCTTACAAATTTTTATGCTCCTCCCACAATCCTTTAATGTTTAATTTTTATTTTTAATTCTCCGTTTATTATATATATATATATATATATATATATATATATATTAGGGTGTTTCATAAATGAGAACCACATTATATTTTTAATCCACATAGATGCCTGTGTTCGTTTTACATATTTATCACTCCTGGCCAAAAATGATACTCCTTCGACAACAATAAGGGGTCCCGAGAAATCATGCCTTACGTCAGAGAGCACAGACTCATCACTTCTTCATCATTTCCCCCTTCTGCTTCTTCGGAAAATCCTTCCTGTTCTTGAAAACTGCTTTCAGCAGGTACTGTTTGTCTTCTTCCTTCGTTGTTAGGGCAGTATTGAATTTCTCGATGAGAGCGATCCCCCGTTCAGCCGAGTCGTTCACCACAGCCAGGACGCGGACCCTAGCTAGGCCTGCTTGGTAGTGTGGGTTGCTTTCCCAAGACGAAGCGGGATTTTCGACGAAGGCGCCGTTGATCCCGAGTGCGGTGAAGAGATCCTTCGTCCTCGAGGTAACGAAATCCGAAATCTTCTTTCCTTTGAAGGAGCCGAGGACGGTCTTCCCCTCCAGACGCTTCAACGCTTTCCTCGATGTCGGCTTGGCGAGGTTCTCTCGCATCCTTTGTTTCTCTTCCTGAGGAACCCCTTGATCGAAGAATGCCAAACCGACCAGCGTCTCGGAGAAGTACCAGAGGTGTTGTTTCATGGCCGCTTGCGCTTGCTTGGCGACGTCGACGATCACGGCATCTTCCTGCAGTATTTCCAGGTCCAGCAAGAACTCCAGATCCACACGTGGGGCCTGCTCTGCTCTCGTCGCACGACTCCAAGCCTTTGCTTAGGCCAGGGCGACGAACAGGCAGATTTCTGTGACTCCTTTCAGCTCCCGCTCGGTCATCCTGAACTGGTCCTGAAGGAGGTACAGCTTCAATCCGTAAATGGCTTTCGCCATCCACCGCGCATGGTGGTATGCTCCTGGCTTCCGCAGTGGCACATTGGCGACAGTTTCTTCCCCGAGAAAGAGGATAACCAGTTGAAGAAGTTCTTGGTAGTCATCCCGCGGCTGACCAGAAGCCAGAGCTTCCCTCACGACAAGGACAGTTCGGTCCTTGAGACCCTGAAGAGGTCCAGCGATGCTGCAGGTATCTGAATCAATAGCAGTGGTGATAAGAGATCGGTCGATGAAACCCCACTGCTCTTGGAATCTTTTGAAGATCCCAGTCTCTGGCCGAGAGGTGGGGCTCATCGAAGACCGGAAGACTTGGGCCAGGACGATTTCGTACATATGGTACCTGCATGCTAGGTAAAGAAGTTGCTTCCCGAGACCCTCCTCAATCTTGACGCAGGCTCCCACGTGAATCCCGGTGTTCGATGCCGTTGTGTCGAATGAGAAGGACATGAAGCAGACGTGGAGGCTGCCAAGGAGGGATCATCTTCCACAGATGGCGACGCCGAGGACGAGGAGCTGTCTTCAAGAGTAGCAGCTTCTGTAACCGTCTTGGCCCGCTCGAATTCCCGGTGTCGTCTCTCCTCCTGCTGTTCCTCTCGACGCCTTTTCCTACTCTCCATTTGGGGCAGCTTCATGTCTGCCGATCCCATACTGCTCTCTGTTGGGTCCTCCTGCTGACTCTTGTAGAAGAGCTTGTCTTCCTCGTTTGTCATCATAGAAAGGGCATTGGAATGACCAATATCGAGGATTTCGTTCTTGAGTTCCGCCTTGAACATGTCCTCCACAACACGACAGCTCTCCTCGGATCTGTTCCTGCTTTTCACCAACTTGTCGTAACGCTGGAGCAGAGCTTCCATTTTCCGAAGGGCGCTGTCCCGCCTCATAGTAGGGATCCTTGCTCTTTTCCAGAACACCATCACAGCATCCAAACAGAGGTTCAGACATTTTCTCCGTCCTAGGTTTTCCTGTTTTTGATGGAAGAAGCACTTTTGCAAGACTTGCAACTTCGTCGGCAGACGGCTACCCAGGATCTCCTTATTCGGGTGTCCGATGAGCCAAACCTCTTTCTTGCTTCGAGTTGCCATGTTTACCTGCAATGAGGAAATATACGAATTAGAAAAGAGTACAAATACGCAACGGTAGACACAACGAGGACAAAACTCGACAACTGACACGAAGGACAGAGCAGTGCACCCTTCCGTCAGGAAGCAAGGCAGTCGACTAACACTAGAACAGCTGAAATTAGAAATACGTAAGGTCCTAAGCAATCTGAAGCGTCAAATCTCGGGACCCCTACACGTGTTCTGATCTGGTTGAAACCTGTTCAGACAAGTTTCCTCGGCAAAAGGAACAGGGGCATCAATGTGGATTGAACTTCCTTCCACTTCATCCATCAACCACACTGCCGTGAAACACCCTAACATATATATATTTTTTTTGTAACCTATATATAGGCTGTAACTCTTTATGTACTTCAGTGTTCCTGAGGATGTCATTAGACGAAAGCGCTTGAGCACCATTCTGTGTTTCCTTTCCTTCGTGTTTTATTCATCATATATATATATATATATATATATATATATATATATACAGTGTTGGGCACTAAAGCGTTAATCCGATAACAGTTAATTAACGGTTAACTTTTTTAACGGACTATTAACGGAAGTTAATTTTCATTTATCGTTATCGGACCAGTTAACTTCCGATAACTCGATATTTAGTCTGTTAAAGTCCGTTAACACGTTAACTGCGAGGAGTCATTCACGGAAGATCACCGTACGCGAATGAATTCAAACCGCCATAACTTCAGTCTGCTTCCAGATCTCGCAAGGGGAGGTTGTGCGCTTTTTATTGAAGGTAAGAAGGTTCTTTTAACGTTAGTAAAAGTCCTATAATATTATATATATATTAATACGTATGGAGATACGTATGGTAAAATGTACGGTTGAGAAAAATTAATTTATAGTAATGAGTAATGACTAATGAATAAGTATTTTTACACTGCGTTAGTAAATCTCTAAAAAAGTATATATAGTATGTAAAATTTGAATAATAGTTTTTATTCACTGATTGTAATATTGTCGTCGAATTAAATAACACAGCACCACCAGCTCTAGCGACAGCAGCATGCCTGACGACCTCTTCGCTGGGTGGACGGCCGGTGGTTCAAGTACCAGTGTCAAGCAGAAGGCCAAGAGACTTGTCGACACTTGGCTGGACACTGATGGGAAGGTAGACATGGCCGACTCTGACTTCATGGGGGAGTAGATCTTGAACAACCTCTTCCTGAAGTACAATACGCCAATTCCGTCCTCTGCCGCAGTGGAACGGCTCTTCTCTCTCGGCAAGGACATCCTGAGGCCCAAGAGGTCAAGACTGGCAGTTGGGCCTAACTTTGAGAAGTTGGTCTTTCTGAAGGGCAACCAGCACATTTTGTCATAGTCTTTAATAAATGTGCCTAAAATTTAATTTTACCTTTCAGTTCCCGCCATAATAATTCTCTGGTAAATTAAAATTTAGTTAATGGTTAGTGGTTACAAGGGTTTCAAAACATGTAATCAGTACATTTTTTATTAAAAATAAAAAAAAAGTTATTAAGCCAAAAAGTTGCAAAACTTGATAAAAATACAGTTAAATACCTATTTATTGTTGGATTTTGCATAAATAAACATTTTCTATGGGTTTTAAAGCTTTTTTCCTTGATTTTTTTTAAATGTTAGTAAAGAAATAGTTATCGTTAACGGATTATCGTTAACTTCCGTTAACTTTGTAGTAAAATTATCGGATTATCGTTATCGGAGTTAAAAATTGGGGTTAACGGATTATCGTTATCGAAGTTAACTTTTTGGTTAACGGTGCCCACCACTGTGTATATATATATATATAAGCAAACAACCACAGGGAAAAGGAAACACAAAGTCCGAGCGCTTTCGTGATATATTCACATTATCCTCCTTGATAATGTGAATATATCACGAAAGCGCTCGGACTTTGTGTTTCCTTTTCCCTGTGGTTGTTTGCTTATTAATAAGGTCACGTGTTATTTTGTGATTTTAGTGCATATATATATATATGATGAATAAAACCACGAAGGAAAGGAAACACAAAACGGTGCTCAAGCGCTTTTGTCTAATGACATCCTCAGGAACACTGAAATACATAAAAGGTTACGGCCTATATATAGGTTACAGAAAGAGAAAAAAAATATAAATAAATAACATACATACACACAAACATATATACATATATATATATGCATACATATGTACACACATACACATATATATATATATATATGCAATAAACGGAGAAGTAAAAATAAAACCTAAAAATTAAGGATTAGAGGATTAACAAAGAGGCATATCGATTTTTAGCACAAGATCAAATGAGTTATAAAAATAATACAAATTTATACTGGAGATACGCCCGGGTTTAACACTTTGCCTTTTTAGAGTCAAGTTTCGATACGGTATATATAAAAATAAATTGAAGATTAAAAGTTAATAAAGTAGCTTACAAGTTTACCAAAGATTAAGTGTCCTACCCTTTTTATCTAGGTTTGTTTTGAAGGAATTCAAAACAACAGGATCGAGTTGAAAAAGACCTTTGCTTATGTTGAAGTTATTTGAAAGTTGAATAATGGCAGACTCAAGAATATTTCTATTGACAATGTTGCTCGAATGAAATAAAACTGAAGCATTATTCCAATCAATACAGTGGGATAACTCTGACAAATGGACAAAAAGAGCACTGGACAACTGTCCTGTTCTGACGGAATATTGATGCTGTTTTATACGTGTGTGCAAATCCTTTCCCGTCTGACCTATGTAAAAGGAATCACATTGTTTACACCCAATTTTATAGATAATGCCTGAATTATTGGTAGGGCTATTTTTACTATGATATTTTTCACAATATTGTTATATGAAAATACTACATTAATATCCAAAAGTTTAAGTACATTAGCAATGCCTAAAAAGCCCGGGAAAAATGGAAGTACTAAAATATTTTTTGACAAAGTACGAGTGTTATTACTGACACGATAGAAAGTTCGTTTTGCCTTGTTGAGAGAAGATTCCATAAACGCAGATGGGTAACACAGATCACTTCCAATACCGTTGATTTTTTGGAAGTGATCTGTGTTACCCATCTGCGTTTATGGAATCTTGTCTCAACAAGCCAAAACGAACTTTCTATCGTGTCAATAATAACACTCGTACTTTGTCAAAAAATATTTAGTACTTCCATTTTTCCCGGGCTTTTTAGGCATTGCTAATGTACTTAAACTTTTGGATATTAATGTAGTATTTTCATATAACAATATTGTGAAAATATCACAGTAAAAAATAGCCCTACCAATAATTCAGGCATTATCTATAAAATTGGGTGTAAACAATGTGATTCCTTTTACATAGGTCAGACGGGAAAGGATTTGCACACACGTATAAAACAGCATCAATATTCCGTCAGAACAGGACAGTTGTCCAGTGCTCTTTTTGTCCATTTGTCAGAGTTATCCCACTGTATTGATTGGAATAATGCTTCAGTTTTATTTCATTCGAGCAACATTGTCAATAGAAATATTCTTGAGTCTGCCATTATTCAACTTTCAAATAACTTCAACATAAGCAAAGGTCTTTTTCAACTCGATCCTGTTGTTTTGAATTCCTTCAAAACAAACCTAGATAAAAAGGGTAGGACACTTAATCTTTGGTAAACTTGTAAGCTACTTATTAACTTTTAATCTTCAATTTATTTTTATATATATCGAAACTTGACTCTAAAAAGGCAAAGTGTTAAACCCGGGCGTATCTCCAGTATAAATTTGTATTATTTTTATGACTCATTTGATCTTGTGCTAAAATCGATATGCCTCTTTGTTAATCCTCTAATCCTTAATTTTTAAGTTTTATTTTTACTTCTCCGTTTATTGCATATATATATATATATATATATTATATATATGTGTGTGTATGTGTGTAGATATGTATGTATATATATATATATATATATGTATATATGTTTGTGTGTATGTATGTTATTTATTTATTTTTTTTTTTCTCTTTCTGTAACCTATATATAGGCCGTAACCTTTTATGTATTTCAGTGTTCCTGAGGATGTCATTAGACGAAAGCGCTTGAGCACCGTTTTGTGTTTCCTTTCCTTCGTGGTTTTATTCATCATAAATATTTTTCACGTGTTACTTTCGTGAAATAATTTTCATATATATATATATATTATATATATATATATTAAATATTAAATTTCGGGGTCACCTGTTTTTGACCTCTGATTGACCGAAAGTAGGTCACGTGAGAAATTAACTAACCTAGAACGACCACCTAACTAATGTAATCTAACCCGAATGTAAGAGTCGCAATTATTGGCCCAAACTATAAAATGGTCGGATCACCAAAATCTAGTGTCCCCGAAACTTAATCTCTCTCTCTCTCTTCTCTCTCTCCATATATATATATATATATATATATATATATATATATTATGAACGAAATAGTTGAAGGTTCATTATAAACTGAAAAAAAGCTTGGAATAAAGGATAAAACTGCAGGCTCCGTCATCCATGTGAGGACATAGGAAGTTGGGATCAGTCAGTATAGAGCGAGCGAGAGAGGAGAAATGTTGCCTCGCAGTTCAGTTCAGTCGTTCGAAAAGGGAACTTAATTTTGGGAATCTCGTTCAGACGTTGTTTGAGAGAGAGTTCGTCCCAAAAGTTATTTCTTATTTTAAAACTATATATTTAATAATTATTAATAATAATAATAATATTCATTATTATTATTATTATTATTTAGTTCTCTCAAAGTGCATTTATTTGTATTATATTTTACGTGACTGCGTTTGATAAATTCTTAATAAATGAATTAGCATTTAGTTATTCAATTATTTATTAACGTAAATGAGAAATTGAATTCAATTAATCCTGTTGAAATAATTGAATATGTTTGTGCGCAACTTCATACATTCATACACACACGCCTATAATGTTATTTATGCTTTTATAATTGACACAAATCGTTTATATGCATACGATAGCTAGTTACATTTGGTAACTTACTGCTACTACTACTACTAATAATAATAATAATAATAATGATAACAAAATTGGTAATATTACAGGAAACATTTTTATATATATTTATATAAGCTTAAACAGCTGCTTATAATAATGATATTATGAGTAATCAAAGTAGATGTACGACATACAAATATACTCATTACAATAATATGAAACTAATTGTAAAATTATTTTTTTATGTATTAATTAATTTCACATTGACAACAAATGAAATTCAAGGCTTCGATCTCAATATAAATTGTTCGAGAATTTGCCATCAAGTAAGTAACACAATAGTATAATATATATAATTTAGTGGTGCACCGATTAATCGGTATAGGCACCTGGCATGCCGATATTAGGAAAATACCTGGCATGGCCGATTAATCGGTAAAATGCCGATACCAATTAATCGGTGCACAACTAATATATATATATATATATATATATATATATTATATTATATATATATATTAGAAAAGCCTAAATCTATATATAAAATAGGAAATCCTGTCTAAGTATACATTCTGTAACATAGTGGCTTAGAGCTAATGTATTTTATTTTCAGAGAAAATTTAAAGTTGAAGAGGTTTTTGTAGTTTTAAAAGTAGTGGAAATTTTTAATAAGAGTGTAACCCTACGTATACATACATTATTTTTTTGGTTTGATGTGGTTATTTAACCTCCTCCGCATCATCTTAGGTCAAATGACGGAGGGGACCAACACCAACATCCAACAACTTTACGTGGGATCCCAACCACGGGTCGCTACATAATCTGGTCGCGGAGGACGGCGGCGGCGGCGGCGGTGGTGGTCTCCCATCCAACCACTCTCCAGACCCAGTGTATATATTAGGTCATCCCATAAGTAATGCGGCATTTTAAAAAAAATTTTTTTTTCATTTTTATCATTATTTTACGGATAGAAATCAAACATCTCTTTGAAGTTATTTATATTTAAATAAATATTTATTTAAATATAAATAACTTCAAAGAGTTGTTTGATTTCTATCCGTAAAATAATGATAAAAATGGAAAAAAAAAACAAATTAAAAAAATGCAATATTAACCATCAAAAATATATCGTGCAATATTTTTTTGATATTCATACAACTTATTTAGTATTGTAAAAATTTTGTGTGAAATCATTTTGAATGTCAAGAATCCGTTTTTAACGGTGACACGTTTTCGTTAAAACTATGCTAAAATAATGCGGCGAGATCCGAGAATATATTTCTCTCATATTATTATTATTAACTTAATAATTTATGTAGAGGGAGTTCCACAGAAGCGTTCCATTCAATTTTATACGTTTTAAACAGTAAAGTTCCGTATGACATAAAATTTTTAAACCCTTTGGTTTCCTTTTACGCGTCAGTATAGGTTAAGGAAAAGTTCCTCTCAGACTTAGGTTTTAAACTGAGGCCCGCGTAGATACAAACGGAAACTTACCGGCCCTCTTTTTGACCCTGCGTACAAAAAAAAAAAGAAACTATTCCAGAAAGGGAACATATACGGTCACTGTTAGGAACTCTTTATTATTTGTAACGTTAAGGTTATGAAAAGCCCATTTAGGCACTTCGACTTGAAGGCTTTACGCACTTTAGTTGTTGTTGGTGTTGTTGTTGTTGTTGTTGTTGGTTAACCGATCAGCCCACCCTGATCGAGCAAACCGGCGGCACGCAGGTAACCGATCGCCCTCTCCGGAGTGGAACAGAGGTTCAGCGCACTAGTGATGTTGTGTTGTGTTCTATGTTGTGCATGAGCTGTGGTGTGTCCTGGCACAGGTGGCAGGTGTCGTCTGTGGAGTTGTCTAGTCTGTGTTTATATGTCTGTAAGTTGGGGTGATGTCCACATCGGAATCGTGCTAAGTTAACTCGATCCGATCTGCATAGGCTGGTCTCTGACCTGTCAATGTGTGGCGGCTTCGCACCTAGGACCGCATTCGGACCGAGTCGTGTCAGTGCTCTGTGGGTTAGGTGTGTGTGTATGTGTTTTCTGTACTGTGTGATGTCTGTGAGGCGTGGTATTTAATGGAGTATTTGGTTATAATATCTCTCTGCTGTTACCTTAATGGTGCGAGGTGTCGGTGCATGATTGTACATGTAGTGGCAATGGTGTTGTGGGTTAGTTATCGCTGCTGCCATGAATTGTGTTCCCCTCATGTCTAAATGTTCCCTAACTTTCAGTATTTTTGTTTCTGTGTGCGGGTGTTCTATTGGTGTTGTTTGAGTACATCCTGTAATGATACGAAGTGCGTGGTTTTGTATTGTCTGTAAGGTGTTTATGTGTGTGTTTCATGGGCTAGCATAGTCCAGAACTGAGCGGATATATTGTTTGTATATGAGTGATGTTGTTTCCTGCTGGTGTCCAAAGTTTGTGCCTGTTAGTACCCTAAGCGTGTTAAGTCTTGACGTACATTTGTTTTTAATGTCCTGAATGTGGTTTGCAAAAGATAATGATGTGTTGTATGTGACCCCAAGTATTTTGGTTCTGTGAGTGTGTGGAATGTTGGTGTTGTTTACTGTAATCTGTGGAGTTACCTGATGTTCTTTTATGTTGCTTGTTAGCAAGGTGATGGTTGATTTTGTGGGCATTTTAGTGTTTACAATGTATGTTCTTCCTGATAAACGTGACTGAAAATTGCATTTGATGTTCCACAAAAACTTATACCTATATCTAGTCATCTAGTCAGTCCACGTTCGCATGATAACACGTAAATAATTTCATACAAAAAAGATTTTGAATTTTTAAGCCAATGAGACCTTAACATTTACTTAGACTCCCGAATTACTTAGATTTTAAATGCAACTTCACAAATTTTAACCCACTGGCTGCGGATGTGAAGCTCAACATTGTAATGGCTGTGTTATTTTGGAAGTTTATTGAACGACTGACTTTCTTTTTCGATTTAACAAAAGCGTGTGAATCTTTTCATAAGCGTGGTCTAACTAGATATTGGTAGGCTTTGGTACGACCTCACGGTCCGGCATATTTGGGTTGTTTACATCTTGTACTAATAAAGTTCTTTCTTTGGTACATAATGAAGTTTTGAATATTCGTTACATGAAATAGGATAAATATCCCCTAACGAAGCGTACCAATAACTAGTCTTCTACAAAATTTTATACTTTTTGTGTAATTGAAGAAAAGACAGTCAGTCCATAAATTTACAAAAGTATCGCATCCGTCAAAATTTTGAGGTTCGAATCCAAAGCCAATGAAACCAAATTTTTTTTTTATGCTGGGAGGAGGAGCCAAGGCTGAATGCTCGCAAAAACACCCGTCCATATAGAAAGAGAAGAAGAGAGCCAGAAACAAAAAATGTTACTCAATATTTTTTTTTTAAATTTTGAAAAGATTGTGTAGTGTGTAAGATGCATGTACTGTATTTGTAGTGAGGAATAGGTGGTGTGTGTGTTTCAGAGCATGCTGGACTGCTCACAGAGTAGATGAGACAAAAATAAAAAAGCAAACGCATAAAGACGTGATTTACTTTTACGTGTCCGGTATTCTTTGATTTTTTTTAACCGGACAGAGAGCCCAAATACCGGACTGTCCGGACACCTGGCAACCCTATTCGTGAGCTCAAAGCAAGTATGAAGGTTTCGCTGGCTGAAAATTTTCTTTTCAAAATCGTTTGTATGAGATTATTTGCATGTTACTGTACAATGCGAGCGTGGACCGACTAGATTTAGGGAGGCTTTAATAAAATTCCAAAAACTTGTTACTTTTAGTTTTTCCTTCTATAAAGTATAAACTTGAATGAATTAGAATCATAACTCTTATTAACTCTTTCACTGCTCAGGTGGTGTAGAAAACCCCTCACTCCATGCGCAGGTATATAAAAACATCATATAATGCCGGAGCAGTGAAAGGGTTAAAAGGTATTCACTATTTTTAGAACCGAGTTTATTTAACGTGAATATTTTTACACTAAAATTTCAATTTTTATTTGATGATATTTAATAAAATATAGCTACATTTAATTTTGAAGTTCAAAAATTGCTTTTGAAGAATGAACGACTAGGCCTAGTTCTGAAAGTGTGCCTAATTACAATTATTTCTTCTCTTTGCTTGTGATATATATATTATATATATATATATATATACTGTGTGTGTATGTATATATATATATATGGAATATCACGCATGAGCATGCGTGATATTTGTATGAAAAAAAATTGTTCCCACCAGAATTCAAACCCGGGACCTCTTGAGTAGGAATCACTATCACTACCACCACACTTAGACGGGATGAAAGTTGACATAACCTGCCATATGTTTGAACCTAAAAAACGCTTATGCGTTTCCTAGGTTGTTCAAATATATAGGGTAGGTTGAGTTATCATCTATCCTGTTGTAGTGTAGTGGTACCGCTCGCGACTTTTACTCAAGAGGTGTTATGTTCGAATCCTGTTGGGGGCAGCCTTATTTTATACTAGCAGAGATACCCGGCGTTGCCCGGGATGTAAGGGTGTGTCAAAATAAGGTAAAAAGATGAACAAAACTAAATGAACACATAAACAAAGTTTTGGTAATTGTTTTTATTCCTTGAAAACATCAGACATTTTGTAGCACTTCAGTGTAAACAATGTTACGTGTTTTTCCATTGGGTGTCAAAACATAAAGATTGCGAGGTGTTCCAACTTTTTTGGGCCATTGTCACCCATAGCAAAAGTCACACTCAAATGTCAAAATGCAAAAACTTATTCCTTAAACTTATATTTTAAAAAGTTCTCGAAAATAATGATTTTAAGCTTTTTTTGTGTCAAAATGCAAAAACTTATTCCTCAACCTTATATTTTAAAAAGTTTTCGAAAATAATGATTTTAAGCTTTTTTGTGTTAAAATGAAAAAACTTATTCCTTAACCTTATATTTTAAAAAGTTCTCGAAAATTTTGAAACTTTTATGCACACCATTAGATTCCACTTAAATCCCGTGACTTTATGCCGTCATTCAAAACTAAACAAGATTTTAATGTATCATTTACTAAATAAAACTGTCTAGTCTACCTACCTACTGTACCTACCTACTGTACCTACCTACCTACCTACCTACTGCCTAGTCTACCTACCTACTGTACCTACCTACTGTACCTACCTACCTACTGTACCTACCTACTGTACCTACCCATTTACTAAATAAAACTGTCTAGTCTACCTACCTACTGTACCTACCTACTGTACCTACCTACCTACCTACCTACTGTCTAGTCTACCTACCTACTGTACCTACCTACTGTACCTACCTACCTACTGTACCTACCTACTGTGCACACCATTAGATTCCCCGTGAAAAGTTATATCTGATTCACTACCTTAAACACTATTTGGTGCAGCCATATTCATTTCAATAGAGAACAAACAAACAGACAAACAAACAAACTTCCTCTTTTATATATATATATATATATATATATATATATATATAATCGGTAGGGGGCTCAGATTCGAATCCAGTTTAAAAGTATTTAAATTTCATAGTTTTCACTTAAGGGTTCTAAACTAATTGCCGATCTTAATCCCTTTCCAACACTCCCAACTTTAATAAAACCAACTCTATCTGAATTTATCCAAATCTGGTAAAGCAGAACCGAAGTTTTGCCAACTATATTTCACTTAAAAATACTTTTATTTCCATCTTTTGAACGTGTTTGCCGATTATTGAGTTCCATTTCATTGTTAATGTTAATTATAGACAAGAATTAGAGAGAGAGAGAGAGAGAGGAGAGAGAGAGAGAGAGAGAGAGAGAGAATTTCCACATCCTTCCGCCCTCTTAATGAATGAAACAATTCGGCTCACTCCCAAAACGAAGGATCTTTTTTTAGCACCTGTGAAAAACTGAATTGGGAATGAGACTCGGAAGAAGCAGACAGGTGATCATGTGACACAGGTGTTTTCCCACGCCCAACAGCCATCAACGGAAGCATTCCATGAAGAGAGAAAAGGACGCGTATCCTCTCTCTCTCTCTCTCTCTCTCTCTCTCTCTCTCTCTCCCCTCGGTATGGGCCGCAAGGCCTTTTGAGGTACTTCTTTTCCTTGTAACTCCTTGTAACTCTCTCTCTCTCTCTCTCTCTCTCTCTCTCTCTCTCTCTCTCTCTCTCATCTGGACTTTCTTTAAATAAATTGCTTGATTTCATTCATACTATTTTCGTTTTTAATTCCTGCTTCATATCCAAGGAGTCTATTTCCAGTCGCTAAAAGGGTGTGCGCGACGTGCGAGAGCCAAATCATAGAAATATTATGGGGCACCGTTTGAGAGCATGCCCAAAGCCCAAATTCTACGGGATTTGGGGTATTTCTGTAGGCCTTTTAATGTAACATACTGCAGTAATAATAATAATAATAATAGGCTTTGGGATTGTTTAACCTCGTTCGTAGCGTGTTAGGTCATAAGAGAAGGGATCAACAGGTAAATGTAGGCTCGAACTATTTACGGGTCGTTACATTATCTGAATACAGAGGTGGACCACCCATCCGAATACTGAACAGACCGACGTCATTTAACTTCGCTGATCTAACATGAAGCGGTGTTGCCACGCTGCCACAACGTAGCCCTTAACATACTACAATGGGTCATACACCCAATACCAGTATACGCAATACCGTTAACGCATGATACGTACACCCATTTGGATTGGGTTCTATTACTTGTTTATTTTTATGTTACAAGCAGAGCCTTCCGCTCACTGTTCTACGGGCACTGCTTGTGCTTCGCAAGCTCGCCTACGGCGAGGGCACCTTCGGTGCCTGGGTTACCCCTTTGGGGGGGAGGTCATTCCCCCTCTCCTCCCAAACCCCCTGACCTCCCTTTATGCAACTTGGGGGGGCTAACCCCCTCCCAATTACTCCCACCCATCTCCCCCATTACCCCCCAGGGGGAGGGGGCTGGCACCTTGCAACAATTGATCAACATTGCAATTGCATATATGCACTTTATTTTATTTATTTTTATTTTTTTTCACTTTTTCATGTATTTTTTTTAATTGGTATAGGTCCTGTATAGGAGTGATAAATTTTTTTTATGTATACTCAATAGTGGAATTAATTTTGAGCTATTCTTTACTTAAATGCATAATATTGCAGTCAGGCAAAAAGTGATTGACGTTTCGTGGATTTTGGGGACCTGGCTTATACCCATTTCGTCGACAGGGCATTCTATCGCGGATATTCGTAATTTTTAGTCCAGGTTGCGTAGAGCAAAAGCTGAGGCGGTACGAGTATGACTGTGAGTCTGTGATTAATATGGATAAATTTGCGCCGCATTAGGGACGAAACGTAAACTCGCGGTACATCTTGCTCCTGAAGAATCACGCACCAGGATTGATAACTGGAGGTGTCCGCGATACGAACTAACGAAAATTGCGCGATAAACTGAATACAGGTACGGATGTTCTTTCGATTAGACTAACACGGAGCGTCGTTGCTTTCGGTACAGTGATGAACCACGTACGAAAGCCTCGTCAGTAGTACTTTGACCACCTATTTACTTGGCATTGCTGCTGCTGCGAGCTGCTCGTACTCGAAATGGGCGTGTGGGCGGAATGATGCTCTACGTGAGAAGATGTTTAACTCTTCATACTCGCGCTTAAAGTATGAATGGATCGATGAATAAAATATATAAACTGTAAATATTCAAAATTTAAAATTAAAATATAAATATCTCTATTTAGGAAAAAATAAAAATGAGGAGTTTTACAATTTTTACATATTTTATATGACATTAATACATTTGCAATACTCCAATCTGAATATGCAATTGGAAGCAAGCAACTTTTTTACACAACATTTATTTTATTTATTACATAAAAGCGTGAAACTGGCAAGTGATAGTAGTAATAATGATAACAAATAATAATAATAATATACGTATATATATAATATATATATATATATATATAAATAAATCAGTATAATATTTCATTTAATTCTACAGTGAATTATGCGTCACACAGGTAGATACACGAATGCATTCTGTATTCATTCGTAATTCAGTTGAGGTTTTCGTTTTTGGATTAGGTTCCGTTCGCATCCTTGTTTTAGCTCCCTTGCTTCATTTCCCCTGTTTTGCTTCCGGTTCCGGTGATCCTTGGAAGCACCTGTCGCCCTCAACGCTTCATCTGTCCTGCGAAGGATAATTTGGTTGTTCGTCACAAAGGAAAAAATTCAAATTGTTCTCTCCCAAAATGCTGACATATATATATATATATATATATATATATATATATATATATATATGGGATTGAACTCAGAATGGTCCCTTGAGGTTTTTTCATGATACACACAGACCGTGCATGGAACAAGGAACTCTTCTGGGAAAATTATATCCACTATAGTCCGAATAAGTAATGGTAAATGACGAACACCAGTTTTTTCTTTTTCATGATGTTAGCCCGACGTGGGCAACGGGTCACTCGCAAAGAGGCCCCAAAAATATAGCTTCCCTCACCAGCTATCTGCAAAAAAGATAGGATCCAGCTTTGGGACAGGATCTAGGGGTTACAGCTACACCTAGCCTACTGTATTCAGAACCTCAATACAAGCAAAAGACTCGTTGCATTCACGTCGGATTGAATATATCAAAGAAAAAGTGGTAACTATTGTATTTTTAGCCAAAAACCAAAACTTAAACCTCAACTGGCAAAATTGAGCGTCCACTTTTCAAGGCACATAACATGTCCGTTTCATGATGGGATTTACCATTACTTATTCGGACTATAATTGATTTAATTTTCCCAGAAGAGTTCCTTGTTCCATGCACAGTCTGTGTGTATCATGAAAAAACCTCAGGGGACCATTCTGAGTTCAATCCCATCATGAAACGGACATGTTATGTGCCTTGAAATGTGGACACTCAATTTTGCCAGTTGAGGTTTAAGTTTTGGTTCTTGGCTAAAAATACAATAGTTACCACTTTTTCTTTGATGTATTTAATCCGACATGAATGTAACGACTCTTTTGCTTATATTGAGGTTCTGGACATAGTAGGCTAGGTGTAGCTGTAACTCCTAGATCCTGTCCCAAAGCTGGATCCTATCTGCTTTGCAGGTAGCTAGTGAGGGAAGCTATATTTTTGGGGCCTCTTTGCGAGTGACCCGTTGCCCACGTCGGGCTAACATCATGAAAAAGAAAAACTATAGTGTTTGTCATTTACCATTACTTATTCGGACTTTAGTGGATTTAATTTTCCCAGAAGAGTTCCTTGTTCCATGCACGGTCTGTGTGTATTATATATATATATATATATATATATATTAGGGTGTCACTTAAATGCAAAGTTTGAAATTTTCATGCTGACACCCCGCGAATCTATTCCATTGGTAAACAAAACATGGTGACTGAAAAATCTTTTATTTGAATAACTATAAAAGGTCGCCCCCGCCTTCCAAAGTTTAATGCTTGCGCGGCGTCTCCATAATCGTTCATTAGATATCTATATATCTCTATATATGTGTGTGTGTGTATCTGCGTGTGTCTGAATATCTGAGAAATAAAGTGAACAATACTTAACGATTCACCGTTTCTCATTTCAGCTACGTGATTTCTGGTGATGGAAACCCGGAAGTGTATATACCTATTAGGGGCAGCGGTTGATGAGGTGAAAGGATGCAAGCTTCCTTCCTACAGGCAAGCATTCGGTTACTTCCTTTACCTTCACCATGAAAAGAAAATGACAATACGTGACGCGTTGAGGAAGTCACTTCGAGCAGTGATGTCTTCGCGTCAGCAAACTGGATAAAGTCTTCGAGGAGTGGAAAGGACTCAAAAAACACGCCTCAAGGACGAGCGATTCACACAAGACGAAAGAAAAAGAATTCATTGAACGCCTCGATCGTCTCTTTGACATCACCCACGCTGATTGTGAGAAATTGGTCAAGTACCCAGAGGATTGGGAGTTCCTTCAGCAGCAGCGCCAGAAAGGACGTCCAGGTTCAATGGCAAGTTTGGACATGACCCATCAGCGCCAAGTCAAAGATTGTACTCGACGTCGGGAGGAAGAGGAGAAACGAAGAAAGCGATCAGCAGCTGAAATGGAGGCAGTATCCAACGAAGCGGTTTTGGAGTCCTCATCCTCCAGCTCAGATGATAGCGAAGAAAAAGGAGCATGTGGTGGTTCGTTAGCGTCTAAACAAAGAGCAACGAAGAACATCATGACATCGGAATTGGCGGCAGCGCTTGATCGCACGCAACTCTCGTCAAGAAAGGCCACATATCTGCTGTTTGAGGCAGCTTCCAGCTTAGGGCATGATGCTAGCGACTACATCATCAATCGTGGATCCATTCATCGTCAGCGTGAAAAATTCCGTACCCTTAAGGCTCGGCAACTGAAGAGCGAGTTCCAAGGCAATAGTCCGTTGACTGTTCACTGGGACGGAAAACTCATGCAAGATCTGACGTCACGAGAATATGTTGACCGCTTACCTATTCTTGTATCTGGCTCCGGGACAGAGCAGCTCCTCGGGGTGCCAAAACTTCTGTCAGGAACCGCGCTGGCACAAACAAATGCCATCATAGATTGCCTGAATGAATGGGGAGTGACCGATCATGTCAAATCTATGTGTTTCGACACAACCGCGACAAACACAGGCCACCCTGGAGGAACTTGTGTTCTTCTGGAAGAAAAAGTTGGACGTGACCTGTTACACTGCGCGTGCAGACACCATGTACTGGAGTTGGTGCTACAGGCGGCATTCGCAGCATCGCTAGATTCAGTATCTACCGGTCCAGAAATTCTGCTTTTCAAGCGCTTCCATGATTATTGGATCCGCATTGACCAGCAACAGTTCCAAACTGCGGACACAGATGCGTTCACCAAAGCAGCTATTTTTAAGCATAGAACGGAGCTCATTGAGTTTGCAAAATCACAAGCACTTCAAGTTCGTGATGACTATCAGGAATTCCTCGATCTTTCCGTCATCTTTCTTGGAGGAGTTCCATACAAGGGACTAAACTTCCGCGCCCCTGGTGCTATGCACCGGGCGAGATGGATGGCTACGGGGCTCTATGCCATCAAGATCTGGCTCTTCCGAAGACAGTTTAAACTGACGAACACTGAGGAACGCGGAATTCGAGATATCTGCCTCTTTTCTGTTCTAGTTTACATGAAAGCGTGGGCAACAGCTCATCTGTCCATCGAAGCTCCGCTGAATGATTGGGAATTGATGAGGACGCTCCTTCGATACCCGCACAAGAAGATCTCTGATGGTACCACCAAGAAGCTGTCTGCGCACCTGTGGTACCATTCGGAGGAGGCAGTGGGTCTGGCGTTCTTTGATGAGAGGATATCGATGGAAGTGAAGTGCAGCATGGTTGCAGCGTTAGATCAAGAAGCCCCTCACATGCCGCCAAAACGACCTTTGGTTCTTGATACTATGTTCCTCAGTGACAGCAAAGGACTGGAGCAACTGATCACAAAGAACACCCGAGGATTCTTCTCAAAACTTCAGTTGCCAGATTGCTTTCTGCTCCACCATCCCAGTTCATGGACGTCAAACTCTGAATACGTGCAAGCTCGGGATGTGGTCTCCAAACTTGCAGTGGTGAACGACAGAGCAGAACGGGCCGTGGCTCTGGTGAAGGAGCTGAACGGAAAGTTGACAGTGAAAGAAGAACAGCTCCAGTTCCTCGTTCAAGTTGTCACTGACCACAGAAAGCAACACCCAGCTCCGAACAAATCAGCATTAGTGAGGACGCGAAAGAACTAATCACTGATCAGCGTATGAGCACCAATTATTCTGCTACTGTATATGTATTTTATTTCTCAAAGTTTTGCTTTTGTTGCTTCTCCATTTTGTACCATTATTCGCCAAATTATGTCTTCTATTTTGATTATATAATAAACTGTTTGTATTCTTTGCGTTTTTAAGTGTCTTACTTTCGTTATTTCACCAAATTGCCTTGTTTTTTATTATGTTTCGGCCCAAGCTGTGAACACTGAACAGCTTGTTGACGTCAACAAATGGGTCTTGTTTTCAGTGACGAGGGCGACCTTTAAATGATGACCAATCAGGACCAAATTTCTCTTCCGTATGTTTTACACCAAATGGAACAATTTTAGGGGGTGTCATAGGAAAATATCCATCGTTTAATTTTCCCCCTATTACTTAGTGACACCCTAATATATATATATATATATATATATATATATATATATATATATATATATATATATAAAGAAATTTTCAACATCTGATTGTTCAAGCAGAAATTCGCTGCAATTCCAGTTTTACGTTAGCTTTAAAATTCTCAATTGTTATTAATGTGTGTACGTAGACAACATATTTCAAATGTCCCCTTCCCTTGAACATCTTCTGTAATAGTATGTTGAAAATAAAACATTGTCATAAAGTTGTATTACGCTTTCTACATATTTTCAATGTCTCCAAACATATGAAACACCCTGCATATATATATTTTATTTCTGAAGTTTGGGACCCATCTCTCGACTATTTTCCATATATGCATATTATTGTGTATCGCTCGCATCTTCTTTTCTTTCCAGGGAGTAGACTTTCAGGGTTTGTGGTCGAGACCAGTACCGTAGTTTTCATCTTTCGTTTCCTCTTTTTTTTATATAGAAAAAGGAGGGGCCAACGGCGGCGGGTGCCCGCAAAAATGCCACCTTTATGAGAAAGAGAGAGCCAAAATCAAGGTCTCCGAGGCTCACGATGCTATTTTTTTTATAAATTTTGAAAAGCTTGTGTAGTGTGTAAAATGCATGTATGTGTAGGGAAGAATAGAGGGAGAAGTGTGTGTGTGTGTGTGTGTGTGTGTGTGTGTGTGATTTTGAGAGCATGCTGGACTGATCATAGGGTAGATGAGACACGGAAAAAGATCCGCTAAAAAGGACAGTGACAGGAGAAACGGGAGTTCCAGCACTCCCTGTCTCGTGCCTAACGAGACAGGGAGTCTATAATCTCCGCCTTTAAAGGATGTAGACGTAAAAGATCTTTATATGACCTCTACGTTTGCGATGTCTAGTTTTCTGTATGGGTTTGTGAATACTGAGTACTGAGCGATACTCAGTTATGGGTAGGACTAAACTCTTCAATAATATTAGCACGATGTTTGCTTTTCTGCTATGGAAGCTCATTCAGCTAATTCCCGAAATTTTTCTCGCTGTTGTACCTTTAATGTTGTATAGTATTCTCTGAATTCTACATCTGATGATATTATTATTACTCCAAGATCCCTGACTCGTGAGTTTGGTGGTATCTGTTTTGTCTTCATATTGTCTTCCTCCCACTCGAATAATGTTTCGCTGTTGTTGTTTCGTAATTTTTCCGTCACCTCCATCCATTTCATATGTCTTTGCGTATCTTTTTATCATCCGCGAAACACGATACGACACTGTTATTAACGTCTGCACGAATGCCTACAATCATTATGATAAACAGCGAGGAAGCTAATACTGTACCTTTTGTGGAACAGAATTGACGACTTCTGAGATTTCAGATTTAATTCCATTTACTACCACGCACTATGTTCTTTGGGTCAGAAAATTTAATATCGATCGTCCCAAGTTTCCACTAATTCTTATTCTTCTTAAGTTTGTTTGCTATAGTTCCATGATCACATTTGTCGAAGGTTTCAGTAAAATCAGTGTATATTACATTTGTATTTTGACCTCGACACAATATTTCTAGTATTTTCTCTTGGTTGAACAAATGTGATAGGTATGATCCTCCAGTCCTTAAACCAAGGTACCAGAACGCCATTCTGGTGTGTTCCGCCAGAAACAAGGCCATATGGTTAGCTTCCGCCCGAATTGTTCATTCTGACGAAGGTCAAGCTTTTCACTCCACCTTAGACCTACAGTTTAACGTGGAATCCGAACCACGCCCCATCAGCAGCCCAGCGTCTTAACCACTAGGTCACCTAGGGTATCCATTTATCTACCAACCACTTTCTTTATTGTGTGGAAGGATGAACAGCTGGGTTTTGCTGCGCGCCGGCTGCCGTCGGGTCTCGAACCCGGGGCCGATGGATTCGTAGTCAGCAACGCTAACCACTACACCACCGAGGCGAATATATATATATATATATATATATACACACGGTATATATTATACAGGGTGTTCTAAAATTACTCAGTAAACTTTTATATGAACGCAATATCTTAAAAATTATGCGATATTTGACAATTTTACTTCAAATACAGCAACAATAATTGTTTATTTTAAATGTTTAAAATGTCTACCTTCAACTTGAACACATTGTTCACAACATCTAACTACTGATCAACAGATACTGTTTCTTTGCAAAATCCTGTGATATGCTCTCCAAATTCATTGGTAATTCGTTGCTGCAACTCTTGAAGTGTCCTTGGCTTTGTTGTATAAACTTTTTCACGAATGTAACCCCAAACAAAATAATCCATAGGGGTAAAGTCGGGTGACCTAGCTGGTCACTCGACAGGTCCCCGGCGACTTATCCATCTTCGAGGGAATTGTTAATCCAACCATAATCTGACCTCTCGTTTGTAGCGCGGAAGAGCACCGTCCTGTTGCCAGAAGAATGTGTCAATATCAATATGATTCGATAGTATTGGAAAGAGGAGATTGTAGACACCAATCGACCAGGGAAGTACTCCGGGGGGTGGGGGACGTTAGACAGAAGATAGGAAGTGCTGGAACCTCGTTTCTCCTGTCACTGTCCTCCTTAGGTGGTCTTTTTCCGTGTTTCATCTACCCTGTAAAGCAGTTCAGCATGCTCTCAAACACACACTTCTCTCCCTATTCCTCACTACATACACATGCATCTTACACACTACATAATCTTTTCAAAATTTAAAAAAAAAATGGTATCAACTTCAAGAGCCTCGGAGTCCGCTGGGGAGGGGACCATAAATGTCCCCACTTCTGGCTACCCCCCCCTGTCGATACCTGGAACGTAGACCCGGGCAGCGGGGCTGGATCTGCCACCGCCCATTTGAGTTCTGGACCTCTGTCTGATTCACTTTTCATAAACTGCAACATTCGTGGCCTCTTCTCAAATTTTCAATCTGCTGAACGCCACCTCTCCTCCTCTAAACCTCATCTTCTTTTCCTCATTGAAACTACTCAGGTGTCTGGGACGACTTACAGCAACCCCTTTTTTGTACCCTCTTACTTTCTCTATACTGAATTTCACTCCAAAGGTGGATGTTGCGTATATGTACGCAATGACCTAACTTGTTCTCGTATTCCCGAACTCGAATCTTCCGAATTCTATACCCTCTGGCTACGGCTTACATGCCACTCTCACACTAAACACATCTGCGCTGTTTACCTTTCTCCTAATTCTACTGACTATCCAAAATACTTTGACTACCTCACTTCCAAAGTGGAATACATTCTTTCCCGCTCTCCCTTTGCTGAAATCTCCATTTTAGGAGATTTCAATGTTCACCCCCATCTTTGGCTTTTCTCCCATTTCACTGACATCCCTGGTGAACTAGCTTGCAACTTTTCTATCCTAAATGACCTAGAGGAGGTTGTACAGCACCCTACTCGTATCCCCGATCGCTTTGGAGATAGGCCGAACATTCTGGATGTATTTCTTACCTCTCATCCTTCTTCTTACTCTGTGAAACTTTTCTCTCCGTTGGGCTCCTCCAATCACAATCTTATATCTGTTTTCTGTCCTATCGCTCCAATTCGGCCTTTGGATCCTCCCAAGAGGAGGCGCCTTGACACTTCGGCGCCGCTGATTGGGGGGGCCCTTAGGCAGTACAGGGTGGTCTGAAAGTCTTGTTACCCCCACATTTTTCTTTGAAGTAGTATGTTTAGATATCGTTCGTTGGAAATGTGGACAGTAATAGATTCTTCTTCGTTTCAGATGGTTGACACACGCTCCTATAGTGTGGAAGAACGGCTCGTTGTGAGTGTATGGGCTCACGAACGTCCACAGACTGGAAAAACCATAAAAGATGTATTTAACAAAGAAACCCCTCCTAAAATGACAATATTGCGATGGGAACTAAGCTGTTCACGACTGGATCAATTCTGGATAAAAAAAGGACTGGACGACCGTCGACAAGGCAGGAACAATGTGCAGCAGTGGCGGCTTCAGAGCTCAGATCCCCCAAAAAGTCACTACAGAAACGATCGTCCGAACTCGGTATTCTAAAAACAACGATGCTAACATACATGACACGTGATCTTCAACTGAAATCCTTCAGGCCTGCGTTTGTCAACGATATAAGTGATGATGACCTACGAAAATGAAGTGTAGCATGTGCAAAGTTACTTGAGGTTTTCGTGACGCTCCCACAACGTGGCAAGGTTTTCTTCTCAGATGAATGTGCAATTTATCGAAGCGCCCGTAACAGGAATGTTTATTTCTGGAGTAAAGATAACCCACATTATTATGAAGAATTAGAGCACAATCCACCGCATGTCATGATCTGGGCCACGATGGCCAGTAAGCATTTGACAGGTCCCTATTTCTTCGATGGTCCTGTCAATCAACATTCATACCGAGCCATGTTGAGGGATTGGTTTGTTCCAGAGCTCCAAAGACGGAATCTTCTAGCGGATTGCTGGTTTCAATAGGATGGAGCCCCTGCCCACTATGCCATCAGTGTCAGGGAATTCTTACATGACATGTTTGGGGATAGGTGGATAGGGAGAGGATCAGCACATTTGGCAGCGCCAATTGATTGGCCTCCAAGAAGTCCTGATCTCTCCTCTTGCGATAACACGCTGTGGGGCATTATTAACCCTTTATGGTTGAACGTTTTGCGTAGGGTTGAGTCTAAATGCGTGTATTTGAAACGTTACGTATTCGACGCACAGTGCGGTAAAGGGTTAAGGACTGTGTAGCCAAGGAAAGATACCAGACAATAGAACAGTTGAAGGAGGCTGTGAGGGTTGCATTTACACAAATCGACAAAGTTGTGCTGCGCAAAATATCCCATAGGACATGGCGCCGGATCATTTTCTGTCACGAAAATAATGGTTGTCATACTGACCTGGATTCTTAAAGAGGCCCCCTCCCTGATTGGTATGTAATGTATGTATGTATGTATGTATGTATGTAATGAAGCACTTATGTACGTCTTGTCCCTTTTTACATGTTAAGCTCATTTTGAGGGGAGTAACAAGACTTTCGAATTTCCCATGGAATGATTACTGCTTCCGTGGCCGGGGCCCTTCTGAGTGTGCAGAGCGCATCACGTAGGTGATTCTCTCGGGCATGGAGGCGTACATTCCATATTCTATTCCTACTACTAATGCAAAAAAACCTTGGTTTAACTTTACTTGTTCTAATGCTATCCGCAACAGAGAGGAGGCTTTCAGAAGGTACGTCGCCATCCAACTTCTGACTCTCACTCAGCTTATATTTCTGGCCAGAATCATGCAAAATCTGTTCTTCGACTCGCCAAAAATTCCTTCATCCCACAAAAATGTGAAAATCTGTCCAATTCTAATTCTTCTCGCTCTTTTTAGCATCTGGCTAAGAACCTCTTCAACAACTTTACTTCCTCTTCTTTCCCTCTTCTTTTCCATTCCGACGGCACAGTTACCCTCTCTTCTCCTGACAAAGCTGAACTCTTCGCTCAAACTTTCGCTTACAATTCAACCCTGGACGATTCCGGTGCTGTTCCTCCAACTCCTTCCCAGGGGCGTACCCAGAAATTCGCCAGGCGGGGGGGGGGGGGGGGGGGGGCGAACTTGGAACTAATCGTAAAAGTATAATTGAAATAGAGATAAGTAATTTTTATGTACGTTCATGATGAGCTTATCGTTCAGTTAGAGATGATTAACTAGCTACTGCTAAGACACATTATGAATAAAAATATAAAAATCATATTATAAAAAATATAAAAATTATGATAAAAATCTGATTAGTAACATAATATTCAATGCAAACAGTAATTAGGATGCTTAGATTTGTATTAACATAAGAATAAAAAAGTGCTCATTTCGAGATTAATAATTTCCTTGGACTGTTACCTTTACAAAAGAAAATTATTCTCAGGGCCGGATTAAGAGTTTTCGGGATCCTAAGCCATTTTAGATTTTTAGTAGTAGGGAAGGCAAGAGCTAGCGCCGAAGACGCCGAAATTTTTTCACTTTCATTCTCATCCTGTTGTAACCTAGCAATTTTACTGGGAAAATAATAATTTATTTGCTCAAGTGGGGGGGCCATCGCCCCTGTCGCCCTCCCCTTCGGCACGCCTCTGCTCCTTCCCCCGTCTGACTTTATTATGTCTGAATTTAGAATCTCTTCTAGAGATGTTTTCTCTGCCCTATCTGGGCTCAACTCTAGGAAGGCGTACGATCCTGATGGTGTTCCTCCTGTTGTTCTTAAGAACTGTGCTTCTGTGCTGACACCCTGCCTAGGCAAACTCTTTTGTCTTTGTCTCTCATCTGGTACTTTTCCTTCCTGCTGGAAGTTCGTTTTCATTCAACCTGTCCTAAAGAAGGGTGACCGCTCTCAACCGTCCAACTATCGTCCAATTGCTTTGATTTCTTGCCTTTCCAAAGTTTTTGAACCTATCCTTAATAGGAAGATTCTTAAACACCTTTCTTCTCACCATCTTTTTTCAGATCGTCAGTATGGATTCCGCAAGACACGCTCTACTGGCGATCTTCTTGCATATATCTCTGACTCTTGGTGTACTTCATTCGTCAGCCAGAGTGAGCCAGACTCTGTACTGAACGGACGCATTTCCTGAGCTCTCTGATATTGCATCTACTTTTGTATATTGCTGAGAATTTTGCTTTTGGATAGTTTTGAATTTTATATACTTGCGTTTAAATTTACGTTGTTATAGTTAAGTAATTGAATATTAGTGGTTTTTAGCGATTTAGAAATTTTCATAGCGTGCCGGCTTAATTTAACTTATACCTGTGACGGTTTAAACTAATTTTTAACTGCGCGATGCCGTCGCAGAAAGCGTCGTGTGTTAGGTGTAGGGTAAACCGGTGGTATTCGGAATTTAAGGATTATAACGGCGGTCCAATGGCGATTACCGCTAGATCAGTTTGTTTCTTTTGCGAGTTCATGGAGGAATTAGTTGACGTAAAACGCAGTGTACGTGAGGTAGCGGAAAGACTTGCAACGCTTGATGAGGGCAGGGGTAGGGCTATGGTTGACGGAAGCCGAACCAATACTAACGTTGGAGACGTTAGTAATTTGAAGGGTGAGGTGCGTAACCTAGTTTCTAGTTTAGGTAGCTTGTCGGGAAGGTTAGATAGAGTTGAAGAGGTTAAGGTTAGTCCGAGAGTAGTAGATAGCGAGGGATTTAGAGAGGTGAAGGGTGGAGCTAGGCCGCGTACGTTAGGTGATAGGAATTCCCCCCCTATCGAGGTTTCGAACCCTTTCGCCCATTTGGAAAGGGACGTGAATGAGGGGGAAACTATTTTAATCGGGGACTCTTTAGTGCGCCACATGGACAGAGTTCGTTAAACGGCATCCAACCAAGAGGAGGGGGGTCTGTCTCCCAGGGGCCAGGGTTGATAGAGTTAGAGACGAAGTGGATAGGATCGACGTTGCCTCCCGTCACTCAGTGCTGCTGGTGACGATGGTAGGAGGCAACGACTCGTATAGGCCCGATACGAGAGTGCCTGACCTTTTGGAGAGATATAGGGGGTTAATTAGGTCCCTGAAGGCGAGGTCAGATAGGTCTTTAGTTCTAGGTATTACCCCTAGGCACGGGTTGGGTCTTAGAATTACGTCAAAAACTATTTTTGAATAACAAATTAGAAGAGATTTGTGCTGAGGAAAATGTACCCTTCGTAAAGCTGTGGTCCGAATTCAGTGATCCTAGCCTTTTTATAAAAGACGGGGTGCATTTTAATGAAATAGGTAATGCTAGGCTGGGTAGGTTAATAGACGAAAACGTGCGAAAGCTGTATAGGTCGAAGCCTCCTTTAAACGTTGTGGGTCCGGGGAACGCGGGCCCGACGTGATAAATAGTTTAAAACGCGGGCCCGTGGTAAAAAATAACTTAACGTCTTTTATTGTAACGCGCGTAGTATTAGAAATAAATTAAATGAATTTAAGGCGATAATTTATTCCGGCAACTATGATATAGTTGCTATCACTGAAACTTGGTTAAATACCGTGACTCGGGACTTGTTGGGGGAACTTGATATACCGGGTTTTAAACTCTTTACTAATGATAGGTTACATAGGTTTGGTGGGGGCGTTTTGCTGTATATTCGTAATTCCCTTAGCGCTATCGAGGTTGTTAGATTTTCCGGCAGCAATTAATGCGATGTGTGTTGAAGTTAGGGCGCGTAGTATTAGTTTTAATTTTGTTGTTTATAGACCACCCGTTCAACCCCTCGATACAGATATAGATTTTACTCACTTCTTGGTAATTTTATTGACAATCGGAATAGTATAATTGTCGGAGACTTTAACTGCCCTAATGTTAATTAAGAGAATTTTACTGGTAATGAGGAGGGTTTGAGATTGGTTGAGTTTATGGACGATAACTTTTTACGACAGATAGTTACCGAACCAACGCGCGATGACAATATTTTAGATTTGGTGATGACGAACGGCGAGAATATAGTCGAAGGTTTAGAAGTAGGCGAGAGTTTAGGATGTAGTGATCATCAAATTCTTAGGTTTAAGTTATTGATAGAAAACACTCAGGATAGTAACGTAATAGAAGTCCCTGATTTTCGTAGGGCTAATTTTGATAGTTTTGCTGATAGGATGAGAGTAGTGGACTGGGATAACTTATTTATGGGCAATGACACAAATGTGCGTTGGGTGGCGTTTAAAGAAAGTTTTAGGGATATTGAAAGGGAGTTTATTCCTCGTAGGCCCAAACTCGCTAGAAATCGTGGTAGGCCGAAGTGGTGGACTAGGGAAATAGGAGAGTTTATAAACGAGCGTAATAGAGCGTATAGACTTAGTAAGCGCAATGGCACGGCAGCTAACTTTAATAGATATATCGAGCTTAGACGTCAGGTTAAAAGATCAGTTAGGAATGCCAAGCGTAATTTAGAGATACTTATAGCTGCGGATAGTAAACATAATCCAAAAAAGTTTTTTGAATACGTTAATAATCGTAAGCCGGTAAAAGATAACATAGGCCCTCTAGTGGATGTTAATGGCGCTTTGGCTTCTGACGCTCAGGCGATGGCGGGTATTTTCAATAACTTTTTTGCGAAAGTTTTTACTGTAGAAGACGTAAATAATGTCCCCGACGTGGACGATATCGTTCCATTTAGTAGCGAGACTATTTTGGATGAAATAACTGTTTACGAGGCTGAGATTGCGCATTATATCGATAGGCTAAAAGTTAGCAAGGCTCCAGGCCCTGACGCTTTTTATCCCAGACATTTGAAAGATTTGAAAGACGTTATCGTAGGCCCCTTAACGAAGATTTTTAATCAGTCACTCGAAACGGGGATTATTCCTGAAGACTTCAAATTAGCTAACGTCACGCCTATTTTTAAAAAAGGCGACCGCGCAGTAGCTAGCAATTATAGGCCCATTAGCTTAACGTCAGTTGTCGGTAAACTTTTGGAATCTGTAGTTAGGGATCGTATTATCGATCACTTAGAAAGTAGAGATTTGATTAATAGTAGTCAGCATGGGTTTCGACGCCATAGGTCTTGTTTAACTAATTTGTTAGAATTTTATAACGAAATAGTGCGCGAATACGATAGGCATAGAGCAGCTGACGTTATTTATTTAGATTTTAAAAAGGCGTTCGATACAGTTCCGCATAGGAGACTAATTGCGAAGGTCAAAGCGCACGGTATACGCGGTCAGGTAGTTAACTGGTTAGAAGAATGGCTTCGTGCTAGGAGACAGAGGGTCGTAGTTAATGGTAGTGAATCGGGGTGGTTAGATGTAGGTAGCGGTGTCCCACAGGGTTCAGTGTTAGGTCCATTGCTATTCGTAATTTACATTAACGACATAGATGTAGGATTGACTAGTAACGTGTCAAAATTCGCGGACGATACTAAAACAGGCGGTAAGGTTGTTAACGAGGACGATAGAAATAGGATCCAAGACGATGTAAATAGGATTATGGAGTGGACAGATAAGTGGCAGATGCAATTTAACGTAGACAAATGTAAAGTTTTGCATATAGGTTCTCGCAACAATAATTACACGTACACGATGGATGATAGGGAGTTAGCAAGCGTTGACGAGGAAGTAGATTTAGGCGTACGCGTATCTAAGGATTTAAAGGTTAGGAACCAGTGCCTGGAGTCTTGCGCAAAAGCTAATAGGATGTTAGGCTTCATAGCGCGTAATTTCGAATTTAAATCGAAGGATATTATATTGCCCCTTTACAAGTCCCTAGTCAGGCCTCATTTAGAATATGCCGTTCAGTTTTGGTGCCCGTACTTGCGTGAGGATATTGATAGGTTAGAAAGGGTTCAGCGTCGTGCCACGAAACTTATTCCGTCATTGCGCAATAAGCCTTATGAAGATAGGATTAAAGAGTTAGACCTGTATTCACTCGAAACTAGAAGATTAAGGGGGGAGCTTATTGAAGTTTTCAAAATCGTTAATAACATCGATAACGTAAATTTTGACATTGTTCACTTTCGATAATAGTAATACTCGCAATAACGGATTTAAGTTGCGTGGCAGACGTTTCATTACTAATATCGCTAAAAACTTCTTTACGTTTAAAGTAATTGATAAATGGAATAATCTTCCCGCGTCAGTCGTTCATTCTACCAGCGTTAATATGTTTAAGAACCGTCTTGACAGACATTTTAAAAGTATTAACGTTGTTTAATTTAAAAAAACAAAGTTAGCAACAGGGGCTCTGGTGGTGGTGCTCGAGGATGAGTCTGTTGACGATGAATGCCAGCTTGTGACATGCCAGCGTGTGATGCCAGCAATAAAATTATTAAAAAAAAAAAAAAAAAATTAGACTAACACGAACGTAGATGTAGCTCGTAGCGTAAACTAACCCACTTTTTGTTTAACTTTACCTACTTTTTTTTTCTTATCTCCTTACTTTGCATGTCTGTAACTCTTTCCTTGCATGTTTGTAGTTTGCATGGTATGACAGTGAGTTAAGACTGTTTGCATGGTTTGTAAGCGTTCTTATTTTGCTTCTTTTCATCTTTCACCCCTCTCCTATTTTCTCCGACTATTTTTCTGACTTGTCGGCAGTGGCCGGCGGATGATGATGATGATGAGACTTTTTCCCTCTTTCTGAATGAATGTTAACCCACGAATGATAGGTGTTGCTCCTTACTTAACCCCTTATTCTCTTCTTTTAACCCCCTACTCTTTCCTTTCTCTCGGGCTAACCTTAGAGTGGATCTTAGGGTCTTTGTTAGCCTAAGCATCTGTAGATCCTCCTTTCGGTGAAACATTTTTGGCGTTTCCTTTTCTCGTGATCTTTCCTGAAAAGATCACATATACTCTCTTTCTAAAACAGCTTCTGAGAGGTTAGGTGTGCTGTATTACCTCCGCGGTTTCTTCACCCCAACTCAGTTGCTGTCTCTGTACAGGGGTCTTGTTCGCCCCTGTATGGAGTATGCTTTCCATGTGTGAGGTGGTTCAACCCACACAGCCGTACTTGACCGGGTGGAACCAAAGGCTTTTCGTCTCATCAATTCCCCGCCTCTTACTGATTGTCTTCAATCTCTATCTCGTTGCCGCAGTGTTGCCTCTCTCTCGTTACTATCGCTACTATAACGGACATTGCTCTTCTGAACTCTCTAACTGCATGCCTTCTTTAAGGACAGCACGCACTACCAGACTTTCTACCCTTTCTCATTCTTTTTCTGTCCAACTATCTAATGCAAGGGTTAATCGGTAAGCTCAGTCTTTCATCTACTCACCCGGGTAACTCTGGAACAATCTTCCTCAATCCATTTTTCCTCTTGTCTATGACCTCCCATCTTTCAAAAGCAGTGTCTAGGCATCTCGACAACCCCGGACCTTGATTTTGGCTCTCTTCTTCTCCTATGGGAAGAGTGCTTTTGGGGCATTAGCCCTTGGCTCCTCCTCCTTGTATAAAAAAAAAGATGTAAATAAGATTCACCAGTGACTGTACCATTTGGGAAGAAGAAAGAACCCACCATGTCTATGGAAGTTATACCTCCCCACACCATAACTCCAGGGAACATTAATTCAGCTGTCACAACATTATGAGGATTTTCATCAACTCAGTAATATGAATTATGCCTGTTTACATTCTCATGAAGCATCAACTTAGCCTCATCAGTCCACAATATGGAATCCATTAACCCTTCCTCCTCAGCACAATGATTCAAAAAGACTTCACAGAATTGAAGTCTTCGATCAGGATCGTCATCGGATAAGGCGTGCAGCAATCATGGTCTGTAAGTAGTGGTGCACCGATTAATCGGTATCGGTAGAATCGGTCAGATCGTCATCGGTCAGATTTAGCCGATTTACTCACCGATTCTTCGAAATTTTAAAATTTTCATTACACAACAAACTCTTGACTCGTGAAATGAGGAAATATTTAAGGTATATTTAAGGTAATATTTAAGTTATATTTATTGAAAATTGAACAGAAAAAACACTATTTATGATAATTTATATTCATTTCAAAGTGTAATTATATAAAAATATTTGACAGTTACGAAAAGGGCAAAGCTTAATAATTTAAGTTACCCATGAATTTACATTTTCTCTAACTAGCTAATCTTTAAATATTATAAACTATCGTAATCTGCTACTCAATATTAATAATAATTCTATATCAAGTTGTACTTTATAATTTATATATTAAACCCTCTTATTATGTTGGCTTTATTTTAAGTATTTTAATAATTTTATAAACCCAAATTATATATACACATTTTTGTTATTCAAATTTTCTACTACGAGGGACTCGAAATTTTGATGAAAAAAATTTGTTCTTGTTTACATTGTTGAAGAAAGAAAATAGGTTCAACATAAGAAAAAACAATTACTTTAAATATTGGTATTCAGTTTAATAAACAAATAAAACTTTTAACATAATTTTTGCTCCGGTATATGAGTAACAAATTCTGGTGCTGTATATTATGGCGTAAGCTAAGGAAAAGCATTTAAACAAATTTGAAATGTAAAAATATGAAAATTGAAAGTTTTCTCATTAGATTAGTAAAATTTAGGAAGGGAATTAATTTTTAAAATATAGGCAAAGAATTGGCATTGGCATCGGCTACATTTTGGAATCGCTACGTCACTATCTGTAAAGTTTGCAATTCATAGCCTTGCCTTGCGCATACGCCATATTGTATTGCAAGTAGGGTGGCCATTTCCAAATTTCCATAAAGGAGGACACTGCGTATGTGGCCGTACGTTAACATATATATATATATATATTTTTTTTTTTTTTACTCCTTGGGCAGACTGACTGTCCGACTCGTAGTCATGAAATTGAAAACAAATGCGGCTTATCAGCAGTGTTGCCAACTACATATAATAAAAATATGTTAACGGTTATTATGGCCTTTAGTACCCCCTATTTTAAGTGTACCTGAGGTAATTTATATAATTCAATTCTTTTTAGCCAGACCCCCAAAAAGGAGGACAAATTAATGTCCGTCTCAAGGTGGCTCCGGATGGAAGACAGAGTGCTCAAAAGGCGGACTGTCCGGCCTAAAGCCAGACGTCTGGCCACCCTAATTGCAAGATAAATTATGCTCTTAGATAATCGACGAATTGATTTATTAGGACTCTGAGTAATTGCTGTTGTAATTGTGTCCATGTTTTCTTGTGTGGTAGCTGAGATGGGTCTTCCGGCACCTGGAGCTTGCTGAATAGAACCATACTTTTTAAATTTCTTTTTGATTTAAATGTTTCTGGTGGAAAAGGTCTTGTATTCCACAAATTTTCATAGCTTCAGAACTGTTGTTGCACTGATACACTAACCTAACCTCACAACACTCACTGTTCAAGCATTAATTGCCTTGATACAAAAATAGACTGAACTAAGTTTGGGCAAATGGTACGTGCTCACAAAAAGACAAGCGAATGGAGGAAGGGTGGGGTGAATGTAGTGATGTGAGTCGTTTTTTATTGTCTTTTTTTTTGTTTTTTTGTCGTTTTTTTTGTTTAAAACGAAGATAGTCTGTTTTTTTTGTTTTTTTTATTGTTTTAAACTTATCCATATTTTTCTCCTTTAATCTAATAAGTATATTAGTATTACCTATAATTTACTATACTACCATGCTTATACGGTTATACCTAGTATATATAGTCATCTTTTAGAAAAACTGAATCACGCAAAAAGTATATGATAGAAAGGAAAAACAACCCTCATTTTTATATGTATATATGTTGGGGTAAATGTGATAAATTGGTAATTATGCATAATTACCGGTAAATATGCATATTGAAAATATGACTTAACCTAACAATTGTCAAGGGCGTACAGTTGACCTAACCGGGCATTCAATTGACCTAACCTGGCATTCAATTCAATTGAATGCCCGGTTAGGTCAACTGTACGCCCTTGACAATTGGTTAGGTTAAGTCATGATATTTTCAATTATGCATATTTACCGGTAATTATGCATAATTACCAATTTATCACATTTACCCTAACATATATATATTTTTTAACTAGAGCATAAAACATTCTTCCTCGTTCAAACAATATACATAATTGTGATTGGCAAGAGTACCAGTATATATATTCCAGATAGAAAAAAAAAAATATTCACCTTTTTTTTAACCTTTTTGTTAACCTAATGTTGTTTAACCTTCATTTCCATGGAAGAATCATCACTAGATTGGGTAGAGCATATATGCTAGTTTCAATACACAGGTACTGTATAATATACATAATAAAAAATACATAATACTGGTATAAAACATATATATAATTGTGATTGGCAAGAATACCAGTGTGTGTGGTGTGTGTATATATATATATATATATATATATATATATATATATATTCCAATAGAAAAAATAAAAAAATAAAAATATTCATCTCTTTCTTTAACCTTTGTGTTAACCTAATGCTGTTTTAACTTCATTATCTGATTCTATTTCCATTGAAGAAATCATTATCACTAGATTGATTAGAGCATATAGTTTCAATATCACAGGTACTGGTACTTATTGCAGATTTGGATGTTGACGAACCAATGTAGCACCATGTTTTACTTCACTTTCTTGGAATTTTGCATTTTGGATATAAACTAGCTTTGCTGCTCTGTCTGTGCTTAATCGGTTCTTTTGGCTGTATTGATATTACTGTATGTGCTAAATGATCTCGGAGGTAATGAAAGGGCGAAATAGAGGTGTATGAGTTTGTGTAGGTATATATGTGAGTATGCATGCGTATGTATCTGGAATTCTGGATGTATGCGTGTGTATGGGGTACGTATATAATAGATATAAATATGTGTATATAATTATTTATGTATATATTGGTATATATGTATATGGGTGTATGTGTATGTATATATGGGATGGTCTCGGGGTTAAAATATGTCATCGCGGGTCTAAAGGATAGTTAAGTGGGAGATTCAAAATCCGAGGCATGGATGGGAGAGTCCTGGAAAGGTTGGACAATGGCAGTCAGCTCCAGCCAGTGTTCTCGCAAGTTTAACGGATCTCAAGATACAAGACTTTCAGTGCAAGAAAGAGGCCAGTTTTTTTCTGTAAATAGGCTGAAAAGGACATTCTATACTGGTACCATATGGCCTATTTTATTATTTATGTATTTATTTTTAATATATATATCATTGCAAAAGTATACCTAAATTAAATTGGAAATATCTATATTAATTATTAAAAAAAACAAAAAAAAAAAAAAAAAAAAAAAAAAAAATAAAAAAAAAAAAACGAAAAAAAAAAAAAAAACCATGGACATAAAAAAACCGTTTTTAACATCACTAGGTGAATGTTAAACGAATGGATGTTTTAAGAGTTGTTTAACTTCCTTCGCAACGATAAAAGGTAATGTACAGAGGGACGTACAGCTTTACGTGGGATCCGAACAATGGGTCGCTACATCATCTAAACGTAAAGGACGGTCACCCATCCACCCACCCACCGACCTACCTACCTACCTGCCCGCTAATCTACAGGAAGCGCTGCTCTGCGTCTTGGCAACCACTTAACCTATGGTTAACAGAATCAGCTTTCCATATGTATGAGAAGTCCTTAAATTTAGAAGAATTATCATTTTAATTTCATCTCATAAAGTGAGAAGGAAAATTTTATTATTTTTAAGGAGAATATTTGGAATATTGATTTTTATCATGTTGCTGTTCCTCGTCAGTAATGATAATGAAATATGATAAATTGATAGACTGGTCAGCCTCCGGAAGAAATGAAACGTGGTCGCTGATTGAACACTTCAGAACTAGTAGGGAGAATCGACAGGATACGTTGGTGGGAGATGTATAGGCCCCGACTTCGTAGGCGGAGACTTTCTGAAGCAACAAACTTACCAAGAACATTTCATTTTTTCTTTGCTAGAACACACACACACAGTGTATTAGAGTGAATTTCGCGACTGCGCTAGGCAACTACTGCATCATCTTAGGTACTTCTTTGAATAAAGGGGCAATGCTCGCGTTCTTTAATGGAGGGAATTTATCCTGTGTCGAGTGATTTTTCTACATAGTAAGTATATTAGCTTGGATATACAGTACTCTCTTTGCATTTCTTGAGAGACATGCACTCCATGTTTCTGGCCCTGGTGCCGAATTTTCTCGTATTTGTGAGAGAACCTTACATCCACTTTCAAAAATTAAAAAATCCATTAATAGAATCGTGTCCGCACTCGTTCTTGACTGATTTGTATCTACAGTATATCAGAGAAGTCATCCGGATTTTCTATTTTCATCTCAGGCTTAGTGGGGTGGTAATCACTCAGTCAGTTGAATTGTTCCTTAATTAATTAAGCAACTCGCTCATTTTTTCTGGGTCATTTTTGTGTATTCATTTACTCAATTTTTTTAACGAACCAATACCCTCTTTACATTTCAGTTTTATTTTTGCAAAGGCGTAAAAGTGTGTGTGTATATATATATATATATATAATATATATGTATATTTATATATATATATATATATATATATATATATTAGGGTGATGCAAAAAAGGGGTCAAATTTTTTTTTTTTCAATTTTCAGGGAGACACCCTCCTATTTTATTCATATTCCTAAGAAAGCATTGTATGCGAAATTTGGGGTTGAAAAAGAGAAAATTAGAGGTTGCTACCAAGCTTTAAAAATAAATGTATATCAGTTTGTGCTAAAAAATATTGTTTTGTTGATATTTTCGCCGGAGCCGGTTTGATATGTACCTAGTTACCTAGTTTGAAAAAAACGATGACATTCTAGACTATAGTACGTAGTGAGCTCATAAAATAGTAAATAATAGGCACGCTGATTTCCGCACCACCCTCTGAGGTACAGCGTATAGCGCGTTAACTTTTTTTTATGTGGAAGTTTCCCCAGTAGGCATATCATAACCACTTATGTATGTTTATTTTCGTTTTTTGTGAAGCAAGAGTAATGTTTTCTTGTTTTTGTTTGAGAGTGACGACCTGTAACTTTTAACAGTTTGAAGAAGGTATTGTTTCTGCTCTTCATCATTGGTTATCAGTTTGTTGTATTCCTCCATCAGTCGTACACCTCTTTCCGCAATGTCGTTTACCACTTTGAGTCCATATGCGATATCTCTTGCATTCGCATAACTTTCATCATCATTCCATTCTTCAGCATCTTTTTCAAGAAAAGTGCAAGGCACCTCTAGGATTTCAAAGAATCTTTTGTGTTCGCAGTAACGAAATCCTGCAGTTGTTTCTGCCCAGCTGATTCAGGATTTATTGATGCTCGTTTGCTCGGTTTTGAGTCAACTGGTTTCTGCAGAGCATGCTTCATTTTGTTTTTTGTCTCATGCGAAACAGCTGAATCAAAAAATGCAAGCGCCACAAGCTCCTCAAGAGGTACCACAAATGTCTCAAAAACTTATTGAGTGCAGCACTTGCAATTTTGTCATCCTTTTGCTTGTAGAGCTGCAGACTTTGCACAAAATGCAAATCTGAACGGGGGGCGCATGAGGGTATGGGTGCCAGGTACCACGATCTGATGTATATCGCAGCTGAAAAGCAGCAAACATCTCTCAGTCCTTTTCCTCTCTCTCAGTTAGTTAAACTGAGATTTAAACATCCAAATTTTAATGCAGTAAATTAGCTTGCCATCCATCGTGCTCTGTGATAAGCTCCGGGTGCTTTAAAGCTGATTCCTGACTTGGGGCACTACCGATGAAAATGAGCGTTAGCTCGAGCATTCCTTGTAGTCATCACGAGGCTGCTGTTCATCAAGCTGAGCTTGAGCAAATTGAATGAGTTCTTCAGCATCTGAGATTTTCTCTGCAATGTTAGGTCATCTGTTGCTGTTTGGTATTGTTCTTGTCAATTTCCACCCACTTTGCTTTGAATCTCTTAAACAGTTGTATGTCAGGGCCACTAGAAGATGGCAAGGAGACAGAAACTGCAGCTTCTAACACTATTTCGAAAATATGATGTCGGCAAGCCAGCCACAGCATATCTTTTCCAATCTTTGCTCTAGTAACATACAAGCACCACTCTTAGAACCTGTGTGGAGGCAGTGGTGTCAAAACATGCCCTTCACTTGGTCAGATATATTCCACTCCAATACTAACTGATGGACAGCATCTGCAATGTTTTGACCAGTTCCTCTGGCAAGTTTGGGAATACCAAGAAGCTGATCAACTCCTTGGCCGGAAATTAGAACTGGCAGTCGATCAACATTTTCATGACCAGTAATATCTTCCAGTAGTTTGCCGTCCCAATGTATTTGGAGAGGGCAATTTGTTTCGAAATCCTGCTTCAAATTTTCTGCCATTGTCTTGCGGTTCCTTTGTCTTGCTCTCCGTATCGATGAATAGCTAACACTGTATTCTTCAGGGTTTTGCCCAAGAGCATTGATTGTTGGGATCAAGATTTCCGAAGCAGCTCTATCACTTACTTTGCAGCATCAAGAGATACAAGCATTGAAGAATCCATAAGCTTTGCACTCTTAGACTTTGATCTACTTTGTCTCGAAGTTGATGGCTGCTGAGGGTCAGCAACAAATTCTTCTTCTGATTTTGAACTATCTCATTCAAACTTGAAGGACTTGAACTTGAGAGCACTGCTGCTTCGAAAACGGCTGTTTCCCTCTTTCTTTTCTTTTCAAGCAATGTTTCCTTTTCTCTAGCAATCTCTTCCATTGTGAAAAAACTTTATCCACTCCAGACATTTTGCCTTTTCTTCCTTTTTGTCGTTGCAGCATCAGAAACTCACGATCTTCATCTATCTTTATCATGTCAAGAGCACTTGCATGTGCAATGTCAAACAGATCTTGCAAGTCATTTTGCCAGCTCTCTTGTTTTTGAAGTAGTGCAGGTGATTGCTTCTTCTTATTATTTCTGTTCTTCTTTAGTTTCTCCCACTCGTTGAAAAGTTTCTTTACTCTCTCCACGACATGACATTTCAACACTGTTGGATGCGTGCCTTTCCCACACATCCATAACATCTCTAGCAGTCCAACAAAGCCGCTGTTTCACCTGTTGCTTTTATTGATCTTGTAGTTCATAAACAATGCTAATGTTTCCCTTTAGATGGAAGCTGGGTTTCTTTGAAGGACTCTATAGGATGTCCTATGAGCCAAACAACTGTTTTGTGACGCGTATGCCGCTCCATGAGTGCAACTCAGCAACTGCT
Organism: Bathynomus jamesi; assembly: GCA_023014485.1. NCBI lineage: Eukaryota > Metazoa > Arthropoda > Malacostraca > Isopoda > Cirolanidae > Bathynomus > Bathynomus jamesi. The sequence goes on along the minus strand of JAJOZX010011857.1, from coordinate 1,039 downwards.
ATACAACCACTCTCAGCGAAGGCAGCAAAAGATACTGAGTCAGTGACGCCGCACTTACACTGACGCGGCCGCCACAGTGACGTCACAGCAAAGAAATGATTCTAGAATGTTCGGCCACGCGTCTATAGCATGAAAGGATGAGAAGGTTTACGGAAAGCGGTTCAGAGTCTGTTATGACTGCTATATGTTGCTGACTACCATTTTTGATGAAATCTGCAAAATAAATAAATGTACAATAAATACAAACTGAAAAATAACAATATACAAATGTTCAATGGATGTAGCAACCTCTAAAATGTCTTCATTGTGCTGAATTTTGCATGTTCAGTTTTTTACACTAAATTAAATAAAATTAGAGGGTGTCTTCAAGTTTTGAAATGATAAGTTATTTGCATCACCCTAATATATATATATATATATATATATATATATATATATATATACTCAAAAAAGTTCCTATTTATATTTGGCCGTTATTTTTAATGGATGTATATTTTTTATTAGTGGGTTTCTTCTTCAAAAAGGTAAGAGATTGTTTTTTTTATCCGCCTGTACCTATATGCATATACGTATACATTTCTAATATTTCATTACTCACTAACTAATAAATATTGTATAATAAAACCGTTCTTTCACTATTTCACATTAAGTAATAACTTTTCCAAAAGACCATACCGCTACCAGCAGGTCGGCGCTAGGCTTTGCTAGGTTTTGCGGAGCGGGTGCAAAATAACTGCGGTGCCGGCGATCAGTATTCGGATGGGTTTTTTTTAATTGATGTTAAAATCCATTTAAATCATTGTTCAATTTATGATTATTATTAACTTACGAAAATTATAATAAGGATTATTGTATAATTATTAAATTATATAGAATGGAAAATGGGTTGTAGGTCCCATAAGGCCACAATGCTGTCCGTATCATGTGATCTGTCAGCGTTACCAGCGAGCCATCCCAATCGCGGGGCTGGGGCAGTGCGGGGCCGATGCATTGCACCTTCGGTACCCGCCTAAACCGCCCCTGACTACAGCTAGTAGGC
>JAJOZX010011856.1:0-99872 GCA_023014485.1 Bathynomus jamesi | reverse complement strand
ATTTACGGTGATTAACAATTATATAACGGCATTTATAGTATGCTAAATATGACTGAGGATTAGCAAATGGGGAAATGGTTATAGCGCTTAATTGTTCAGTAATACACTCGTTTATGATAGGCTATTGGTATGCAAAAATGGAACATAGAATAAATGATGCAGCCTAATAATGATTGGAAGAAATGCACGTGTTGGTACACTGTAAATAGATTAGGCCTTCATTTAGGTAGGCTAGAGTTATGCATAAATGGAACATTGAATGGGCCTAGCAATGATATAAAGAATGCACGTGCGTTAGTACACGGTAAGTGGATTCGGCCGTCATTATGAAATGCTTAAATAAATCGCATAAATAAACGGATGCAAAATATTTATGGATTACACGAATGAACACAATATCAGGATGGTACACGCATACGGTATTGGAATGACACTTGAATTAGGCCTACTGCAGTCTTAAAGAGAAAGTTAGTTTGGACGATTATGGAGACGCCTTCGGTACTATATAGCCTAAGTTGCAGTTCTGCGATTACACTACGTAGGCTTCGCGTTAATTGTTTAAAACGAGTCAAAAAGGGGCAGGCTTACCGAAATACTGAATATCTCTGGATAGAATAGACATTTGCAGGTTGACTTATAGACTGTAGGCCCGAGGTGATGTTGACTGTCCTATTGAAGTTTGTTGAACGGGCGCCGGTCGCCTGATGCAGCCTCTTGAGATGAAGGATATGCTTGAAGGTTGACCTTGTAGAACGTAGGCCCGGGGTGATGTTGACCGTTCTATTGAAGTTTGTTGAACGGGCGCCGGTCGCCTCACGTGTTGATTCGCTTCGTGTAGAGTTGAGATGCTGCTTGAGGGACTGAAAGCGGCTGAAGTCGAACGGCGCTGGGCTTCGAAGGAATGCTTCTGCAGGCGGTCTGTAGAAGGTCTTACTTGATGATAGATCGGAAGCTTTGAAGGAACAGCAGGCCGCTCTCCGGCGAAGGCCGGAGAGCGGGTGGTTTGACGAGTGCTGCTGGCGAAGGCCGGAGAGCGGGTGGTTTGACGAGTGCTGCTGGCGAAGGCTGAGAGTGTGACGTGACGGTCAAAACGAGAAGTGGTCAGTAAGAATGAGCGAGTGAGCGAGTGAGGAAGTGTATCAGTGGACCCTCGCTATATAACCTCTGATCTGAGACGCGGAGTTTAGCGGACATTTGTGAGACGCACCTACGTCCTATAGTTGCAAGGGCTTGCTTTCGCGAGCCTTTTGGGAAAAAACAGACGTCTTCATTGTTTCTGATTCCTTGACCACGCGTGTCTTCTAAGAATGTTTGAGGATGGCGTCGAAGAAAGAATTTGTTTGTCTACTTGTTAGTCTATTTCTTGTCGGTCCTCTCTCTCTCTCTCTCTCTCTCTCTCCTCTCTCTCTCCTCTCTCATATATATATATATATATATATATATATATATATATATATATATATATATATATATATATATATACTGTATATACAGGGCGTCCCAAAAAAATGTATACACACTTTAACAGCTGATAGCTCAATTGATGTTTCTTTCTTTCCAAGTTAAACCCATTAGAATTAATAATGGCAGTCAGACTAAGCTTTGAACAAAGGAAATTCATTCTAAAATGCTACTGGAAGTGTGAAAACGCAGTTGAAGTGCAAAGACAGTTTAGGAGGGAGTTTCAAACAGATCCACCAACGCGACTTACCATCACTCGAATTAGAGATAAGTTTGAAGCCGATGGAACTGTTCAGAATATCCACAAGAAGCGTTCCGGAAGACCACGGACATCGACAAGCCCCACAAAGCAAGAAAGAGTACTGGAAACGTATCACCAAAGTCCAAGAAAATCTGTGCGGCAAGCGAGTCGTGAGGTAGGAATTTCAGAATCGTTTGTCCAACGCATTTTGAAGCGCTGTCAATGGAAAAGTTACATTCCAAGATTAGTCCATGCTATTAATGAAGATGATCCGGACCGAAGAGTGGAGTATTGCGAGTGGGTACTTGGCACGATGTGGATGTGGATTGGACGAAGGGGTTTCGTAGAATACCCTCCGCGTTCACCAGACCTCACACCACTAGACTTTTTTTATGGGGATACTTAAAAGACAAAGTCTACGCTAAAAACCTGCAACAGTCGCTGAATTGAGAGCAGCCATTGGACGAGAATGCACACAAATACCAAACGAAATGTTTCGTGATGTTTGCGATTCCATTGCTTCGCGTTATCAGCAGTGCCTGGACCAGAACGGACGTCAGTTTGAAACAGGCGTTGACAAAACAATTAAATAATGTCTGTAGATTCTATTACATTTTGAAAATGAAATGTATTTTAATAAACACTGCCTTTATAATTATTTAAAGTGTGTATACATTTTTTTTGGGACGCCCTGTATATATATATATATATATAATCTTGGTAATCTTGGTTTTTACTTCCGCCCGAATTGTTAATTCTGACGAACGTCAAGTTTGTTACTCTCTTAAACCGAACCACGATCCACCACGGTGGTCAGAAATTAGAAAGTCCTCACCCAAATTCGATCTCCCGACATCCCAACCAGCAGCCCAGCGTCTTAACCACTAGGCTACCCAGGGTACCCGTTTATCTACCAACCAATCTTTTTTATATGGTAGGGTGAACAGCTGGGTGAGCTGCGCTCTGCCTGCCATCGACGGGAATCAAACCCGGTGCCGGTGGACTCGTAATTCAGCGATGCTAACCACATCACTGAGGCTTATATTTTATAGAAAATGTAATCTCACAAGGTCATATACACTAGGGTTTCTTTACCGGGATCCCGGGATCCCGGGATATTGCAATCACTCTTTCTGAAGAAATTCAAACTGAAGATGACGAACATAATGACAACATAGATGAAGATGGAGAAGATTTCAATTATAGTATTGATTTTGAAAGTGTTTTGTGTGAGCGCTTTGATGAGGATCCGTTCGAGATAGATATTTCATTTGGATCGCACGACACTGTAGGTAAAGAAATCAACGTGTCCTCAAATCATCAATAAAGTCAGAAAAATAGCAAAAAAATTTCGCAAATCACCTTTAAAGAATAACATCTTACAAGGATATGTTCAACAGGAACAAGGAAAAAGTTTGCATCTATTGCTGGATTCCAAAACCGATGGAATAGTCTTTTAGCCATGCTGGAGCGATTTATCAAAATAAGGTCATCCGTATCGAAAGCTCTCATCGACTGCAATAAAGATATGGACAATTTTGACCTTGACAAACAAGAAGTTGCTGTAATTCGTGACATTGTGGCATCGCTGGAGCCATTAAAAGTTGGAGCAGAAAAGCTGGGCAACAGAGAATCGACTTTACTTTCATCAGAAGGTGTTTTTTTCTTTCATTTTGAACGAACTAAATCAACTAAACACACCTTTTTCAAAAAAACTAAAGGAGTCGTTCATTCGACGCATAACAGAGAGAAGAAATGAGAACTTGACTGGCCTCATACAATACCTCAATAGTGGAAAGAATTATAAAGGTCGCAACTTTCGCAAGTGACAGAAGTTTGCCAGCCTTACCAACCAAGTCTATGTTAATTTCATCAGCAAAGCAGATGTTAGATCGCCTTTTTGGAGTACCTGCTGATTCTACCTCTAGTGAGACAGATGAAGATAATGATGTGCAAGAATCAGCTGTCCCTCAGTCATCTTCGATGACTCTAGCTGAAAGGCTTGATGCAGCTATTAAAGCAGCCGAGGTAGAGAAATCAAGAACACTAGACAGCAAAGCAAGCGCTGCAAAGCACCTTAAAAAGGAACTAGAGATCTTCGAGGCTACGGGCGAAAAAACGCAGAACATCTCTCTTCTCTTGAATGCATTAAAGACGATTCCACCCACGTCAATAGAATCGGAAAGGGCATTCTCAGCAGCAGGACTTTTCGTGACTAAATGAGAAACAAGATTGAGTGATCGAAGTATTGACCATCTTTGTTTTTTGAAATCGTACTATAAAAATTCACAGTGATAATTTTTTTGGTTGAATTCATTGAAGTTTTTTGCAATTTGAAGGTAATTTTTATTTTTCTTTAAATTTTCTAAGCAATTCAAAGGCAATTTTTTTTTCGTTGTATTCATTAAGTTTTCAATGAAACGGAGCAATTTTTTTATTTGTGAAAATTTTCTATGTAATTCAAAAGTATTTTTTTTAATACATATTTTTCACAGCATATTATTTTATTTTGCCCATCATGGAGATTGCAGAACTTATTAAATGACTATAAAAAAAATAAAAAATAATTATACCCCCTCTTTTCTAGGTTAATTTATTTTATAATATATTTTAAATATAATTAATTATATCCCGGGATTTCCCGGGATCCCGGGAAGGGAATCATTTTTATCCCGGAATCCCGGGATAAGCAAAAGGCCGGGAAATGAGAAACCCTAGTATACACTGTACAGTCCCGTAGCCAGGAGCTCCGAAAGGGGTGGGGGGTCGAAGTTGTAAAAAGGCGGACTTCTTGGTGCATCGACCTATTCACTGCGGAGTAGTTAAGTTTAGAGTAGTCTGTGAAGTTTCAAAAACAAAAAAATGCAAAATAAATGCCAGTGTTTATTTACTAAATATGATTATGTATACTATAATATCACATCATAAGTTATAACTATGGTTACAAAAGTGGACCTTTCCTGTCAAGAGGGGGGGTGCTCGTTCGAACTCCCCTGCAGGCTACGGACCTGAATATATATATATATATATAATATATATATATATATATAATAATATATATATATATATATATATATATATATATATATATATATATATATATATATATATATATATACGTATATATACACAGAGTGTCCGAGAATTATCTGTACAATTTTTGGCTGTTATTAAAAGTCAACCATGAGGTGTAGAAATTCCAGTTTTGTCCCATTTTACAGAGAATCTCATTAAGTTTTTTCTGATACCAAGTTTTGACAAGTTTTTTAGAAATTCCAGTGTGTCCGAACATTATCTGTACAATTTCATCTTTTAATAAAATTCTTGATAACACACGTAAAATTCTTAAACAAGATTATTTAGAATCTGTATTTTCAAAAGTTTCTTTTATTAAAGTATCGTTGTTACAAACATTCGATATGTGCACCATTAGTGATTCGCAAAACATCCAATCGATACTCCAAATGTTGCCATGTACGCTGCAGCATATCCACATCAATTCGCTCAATAGCAGCTGTGGTTCTTGCTTTTAAATCATCAATGTCTGTCACCCGCGTACATTTCTAAAAAACTTGTCAAAACGTGGTATCAGAAAAAACTTAATGAGATTCTCTGTAAAATGGGACAACACTGGAATTTCTACACTTCATGGTTGACTTTTAATAACAGCCAAACATTGTGCAGATAATTCTCGGACACCCTGTATATATACAGGGTGTCCCGTAAGTCTGGACCCATAGGGAAAAATAATAAAATTACAAAATAGTCCAAAAATTTATTACATAATCTGTTCAAAGTGTCCGCCGTTGTGTCGCACACATAGTTGAAGACGCAATCTCCACTGCGACAGCACTTTCTGAATCACAGTCGCAGAAATTTCTTGACACGCCTCCACAATGCGTGCTTTAAGGTGGAAAATGTTCTGAAGTTTGACCTCGTACACTTTGGCTTTCAAGTGGCCCCACAAATAAAAATCATAATAAAAATCATAATAAAAAATAATAAAAAAATAATAATAATAAAATAATAATAATAACATAATAAAAACATATTATAAATCCCTATGGGTCCAGACTTACGGGACACCCTGTACATATATATATATATATATATATATATATGATCTTTAAGATTACATTTTCCTTATACTAAAAGGAAAAAAGCCGTAAAAGGATATTAGTGGGAGAGGTGTAAAGAGTTTGTATGACCTGTTTCAATTTTATAACTGAGGCTGATAGCTCTTTATTTTTTATTTATTTCAATTCCACCGTAGCTCTTACAAACGGTATATCACACTTTTATGTTTCATTCTCGTATTAGAGATTTCCTTTTACTGTACAGTACTACTTTTCACATAGTTACGCATACCATAATTCTTTCCGTAATCTGATGTTTCGCTCTGCTGCTCACCAGTCTGCTTTCAAATGAAGGTTACAGTAGATAAAACAAAGATAAAATGAGGGTCAGGATTTGTCACGACAATAGATTCTTCGCATCGCAAAACAAACTTTTAATCGGAATTTAAAGCCAATTCGCGCATACTGAAATAATATTACGAGACTTACGATTTAAAGTTTAACGTTTCTAGCTTCCTTTTTATATCGTGGAAAGATCACTCGGACAGACTGCAGTCAGCCACTCCTCGAGAGAATTCCACGCACGTAGTTTTCTACACTCGAGTTCCTCCGAATCGGGGTTCTGAATGGAAATCTCTCACGAGGGTTTTTGAAGTGGGTCGATAGTCGATCCGTGAAGCATTTTGTAGAACGTAAATGATGTAGATTGATGTCATAAGCATGGTGGGTTTAATGCTAAAGGCAATGTATACAGAGATCTTTAATCTCTTCAGTTTTAAGTATATCATTAACTTCCTGGAATATACGGGTGCAGAAATGCCGTTCTTATTAATTCTCGTACGATCTCGATTACGTTCAGACAAAATACGATAGACCTTCTGATGATAATAATTAGAGGTATCCTACTGTAATTGATAGCTATTAATGATGTTTGTGCGAAAGTAATGAGGAATCATAAATTGAGTAACTTCGTTCAATCTCTGCTTGTAAAAGAAACATAAAAGTTGTAGTTATGATTAAATGTGTACAGAGGTGAGGGCAAATGAAATAAAACAAAAATTCTACTGTTGTATCTGTGGATTGCCTCACACTGGTATGATGGTTTGGGAAAGAATTGCACCTTCATTTCACAGGCTGTTTAACTTCGAAAACTCTATTCAATTTACGAGTGTATATTTGAAGACAACAACTTAAATCTCTCTCTCTCTCTCTCTCTCTCTCTCTCTCTCTCTCTATATATATATATATATATATATCCCCCTCGATTAGGTACTCCGGCTTGCCGGGCGAGGGGGCTCGTACACCTCGTGGGTTGTTGGGGTTTCCTCAACTCCTCGCGGGGTGTGGGCGAAGAGTTACCTAGTTGCGTTTTTTTTCTTGTTTTTTTTCCCACTTCTTTTTCTTTTTGCTCCCCTTTTTTTCCTTTGTCTTGACTCGGTCTTGGGCCTCCGTCAATTGTAGTATCCCCCCCCCCTCTGTTTGTATTTTGCAGTCTGTGGGTCATCGGGTGCCCGCCGGGGGGCATCGCTCCGTGGCTGAGCCGTGCTCTGGGGACGGTACGGGCGCCCGGACCGCTGCTGCGTCTGGATTGGGTCTTTGCTAGGCCCTTAACGGACAAATCTCCGTAGAGCCAATCTGCTGTTTTTAAAACGACAGTCAGGTTGGGGGCGGGCTACCCGGGACGTTGGGCCTGCGCCTTGAAGGATGCAGCGGCGGATGGTGCATTGCCTTGGGTCCGAGGCTGTCTTTTTTGTAATGCTATTGTTTATGGGTTCAATTTCAAAACTTCAATCCCCTCCTGTTGACTCTGGCCCGCCCTTGGATTTGGATAAGACTTCTACTTCTGGTCGTTCAGCGGCCTCTGCCTCCGCTGGATTGACCTTAAAGCCGTATGGCCCCCTCTCGTCCTCTGCGGCGTCTGGCTCTCGTGCCGGACTCGTGGTGGCCGTAGGGCGGGGTCTTCGCGGCCCTCGTTCTCTCGCCCACTCTCGGTTACCGTCACACATGGACCTGTCCCTGCTGTCAATTTCTGTCCGGTGGACAGGTTCCTTGTTCTCCGCCCTTCCGCTGGCTCCCTTCCGGGCAACTCGAACGGGTGTTTCAGCGTCTTAAGACGGTGGGGGTTCCCTGTCGTTATGATATCCGCCCTCTGAAGGATGGGTCTCTTCTTTTGAAGTCCGTTCTTCGGGGGTGACTGAGTCCCTTCTACAGTTGCAGGATGTTTTGGGTTGCAGAGTTTCTGTGACTCCCCATCCGCAATTGAATAGCTGTCAGGGCACCATTTTCGCTTCCCGTCTGCTGTCAATCCCGGTTGGCGAGTTGCAGGAGGATCTTGCCCCCAGGGGGTAACGAAGGTCTTCCGCTTTTCGTCGCGCCGGGATGGTGCTCTTACCCCGTCCGCTCGTCTGCTCCTGACCTTTGACTCCCTTGTGCCTCCGGCCCAGGTGTTCTGGGGCGTGGGTGATCGCCGGTCGTGTGAGTTTTCGGTGCGACCGTATGTGCCTGACCCGTTCGCTGCTTTGGCTGCAACCGGTTCGGCCATGTTAGCTCTGCGTGCCGCCGTGAGGGTAAGCTATGTGTCCGCTGCGGTGGGCCTGCGCACCCTACCCCGTGCACGAAGCCCCCGCGGTGCTCGAACTGCTCGGGGGCCCACCCTTCCTCCTCTCGGGACTGCCCCGTTTTCAAGTTTGAATTCGAGGTGCGGTCCTTAAGGACTACCGAATTCCTTAGTGCGCGGGAGGCGCGCGATAGGGTCCGTGACCGGGAGCCGCGGCGGGGGTTGTCCTATGCTGCGGCTCTTGGCCCTGGCGGGTCCTCGGGCCCCTCCCGTGCTACCCCGGCGCCTACCGGAGTGGTGCCCCCCTGGAAGTTCCGGGGGTTGGTGGTCCTCCTGGCGCCGCGGGACCTTGTCCTCTGCCTCACTTTCAGACATCCCATCTGATTCCCTGCCTACAAGTGCCCCTTCTCCCTCTCCGGCCTTGGGGTCTGGATCCTTGCCTACTCGTCTCTCGGGTGGGGAAGATGATGCCCCGAAGGGGAGGAGGAAGCGTCGCTGTGGTCGGAGCCCTCCAGACCCGATCATGACCACTGCTCGCCCTGCTTCCCCTTCTTCACCGGAGGGGAAGCGGCGCGCCGCTCCTGATCCGCTCGGGACTCCCCCCCCTATACGGAGGGCTGGTGAGGCGTCACCTCCGGTGCCCCAACTAGTGTCCGGGTGTCGGTTGAGGTACACCGCTCCATGACACCCTCGATTACTGACTCGGTTCCCATGGTGGACCCGGTCGAGAGGAGCCTGGCCAGCACTTGTCTGGTGTGACGAGCCCTCGAACATCTGGTTCTCCCCGGCCCCCCTCTGGTGGGGAGTCGGGGGTTTCGGCTGGGCCCGTCTCGTCGTCTCCCTCAGGGGAGCCCCCTCTGAACTCCTGTTCCACTTTCCACCTCTCGTTCTACTACGGGTGAAGCAGCTGCGGGGTCGGTGGCCCCTACCCCCCCCGTTCGGGGTGAGTCGGGAAGCCGATTCCGTCCCTGGTTACGGACCGTTGAGTTTGCTGCTCAGCTTGGTCCGTGGCTATTTCTCTGCTTTCTCTGCTTCTTATAATGCCACTTCCCCTTACAGTTCCATTTTGCATTGGAACTGTAGGGGGCTTTTAGCTAACTGGGAGAACCTTGCTCCCTGCTGGAGAGCGAGCGGCCTTCCTGTGTTTGTCTCCAGGAGACTATCCTGCTGCGCGGGGGCTCCCTCGTCTCTCTGGCTATGTTGGTTTCCCTTGCACCCGGATGAGCACACACGCCGGCGGGGTGCGGCGATTTATGTACATCATTCATTACCCTCGCGAGGTGTGCCTCTTCGTACTTCCTTGCAGGCTGTGGCTGTGCGGCTCTTTTAGATCGCCAGTACACTGCCTGCTCGATTTATATTCCTCCTCATGACCCTCCTTCTCGCGACGCGGTTCGCGAGTTGGTGTTGCAACTGCCTCGACCGTTTCTCCTCTCGGGGACTTTAACAGTCGCGACCCGGCTTGGGGAGATGTCCGGTCGACTAATGTTGCTGGTATGTTGCTCTCCTTAATGGAGGAACTTTCCTTCGCGTGCCTCAATTCCGGTGAACCTACCTACTTCCACGAACCCACGGGTTCATCTACCTGTATTGATCTCTCCTTGGTGTCCCTCGATGCCTTACTCGATTTTTCGTGGAAGGTGTTGGGGGACTCTTAATGCAGTGATCATTACCCAGTCTGTCTTGAGCCGGTCGGACCGCAGCCGGGTGTCTCGTCTCGACCGAGGTGGTGCCTGGCGCGGGCTGACTGGCCATCCTTCAGAGCTCGTTCCGTCATTGCCCGTTCGGTGTTGAGCTTTGGCTCTGTGGATGAGAGCTTGGAGTTCTTCGAGCGGGTGTGATGGGCGTCGCGGAGGACTGTATTCTCGATCTTCCGGTAACCGCGGACGCGTAGCGTCCCGTGGTGGACTCCAGCATGTCACCAGGCGGTGTGTGAGAGGAAGAGGGCAACGCGCCGCTTCCACCGCACCCGGCGCGGGCCACTTGATTGAGATGGCGGGCGAAGGCTTTCGCCCGCCGGACTCTCAAGTTGGCCCGTCGGGCCTCTTGGCGTGCTTTTGTGTCCGGCATTTCCTCGTCTACCCCTTCTGCTGCTATGTGGCGGAAGGTACGTAGTATCGAGTGGAAGCCGGTCCCTGCTAGTGGCCCTGTCCTTCGGGACGGGACGGCTTCCTTTCGGATCCTACTGCTGTGGCCGATCGACTGGCCGGGGCTTTTGCTGCGGTTTCCCGTTCGCCTTCAGCTGCGGATCGTCCTTTGTCGGATGTTACGTTCCCGCCGCCTGGGAACGAGCCCTATAACCGTCTCTTTACGATGCGGGAACTTCGGGCTGCCTTGGCAACCCGTCGTTCTTCCGCCCCTGGCCCTGATGACATTCCGTATGACTTTATTTGGAACCTGCACCCGATGGCCCTACACTTCTTGCTGGATCTTTTCAACCGGGTGTGGGTTGAGGGGTCGTTCCCTTCCCGTTGGAGGGAGGCGATTGTGGTCCCGATACCTAAGCCGGGGAAGGATCCGGCGGAGGTGGCGGGCTATCGGCCTATTGCCTTGACGAGCTGCTTATGCAAGCTCCTTGAAAAGATGGTGGCCGTCCGACTTTCATTTACACTGGAGTCGCTTGGGTTATACCCCCCGACCCAGTATGGCTTTCGTCGATTTCGGGGTACTCTGGACCCCCTTCTCCTCCTTGGTCATGATGTACGGGAGGCCTTTTCCCGCCGGAATCTTGTTCTGGCCGTCTTTTTCGATGTCCAAAAGGCCTATGACACGACCCGTCGGGGAGTTGTCATGGACCGTTTGAAGTCTCTTGGTTTTGTGGGCTTTTTGCCCACATTTCTTCGTAACTTCCTCTGCCGTCGCACTTTCCGCGTCCGTAATGGGGCGGCCCTATCTGACCTGTATGTTCAGGAGGAGGGGGTGCCTCAGGGGTGTGTCTTGAGCGTCTCCTGCTTCAATCTGGTCATGTCTGCGCTACCGGGAGCCCTTCCGCCCTCGGTGCGCTGTTCCATCTACGCCGACGATCTGGCTGTCTATGCCGCGAGGACGAGTCCCCCCCCCTCGTGGAGAGGCAAGTCCAACTCGGGGTCAATCGGGTTGAACGCTGGGCGTCGTCAGTGGGCCTTACGCTGTCTTCCCCGAAGACTTCGTGTGTGGCCTTCCTTCCGTCGAGGAGACGGGGATCCGGCGCCGTCCCGGCCTTTAATCTTACACTCGGGGGTCAGCCTCGGACGTTTCCTGGGCATGGTTTTCGACAGCCGTTTGAGCTGGGTTCCCCACCTTCGCCGGCTGCGCGAGTCTACAAGACGTACCCTGGATTTGCTGGGACATCTGTCGCATACTACATGGGGCGCGGATAGGCGGACACTCCTCCGTTTGTACGTGTCCCTGGTACAGTCAAAATTAGACTATGGGAGTGTGGTGTATGGCTCCGCCTCCGTACGGCCCTTCGGATACTGGATCCGGTCCTCTCTAGAGGACTGCGCATGTCATCTGGCGCCTTCCGCTCCTCTCCGGTTGATAGTCTGCAGGTTGAGTGCGACATCCCTCCCTTGGAGGATCGGAGGTCGTTCCTCATTGCCAAGCACTATCTCCGGATTCTCCGTCTTCCCAACTCTCCTCTGTTCTAGGTGGTTGAGAGGGCGTTCTGCCGGGATGGGGGTTGGTATTTCACCGACACGGTGACCTCCCTCCTCGATGGTATGGGCACTCCTCCTCCATCCGTTATACCGGTCTCTTTCAAGGGTGTTGCACCTTGGGAGAGCACCCCTGTTGCGTGCTGTAGGGCGTTGCGCCCCGTTCGCAGGGCCGATTCTGGCTCTGCCTTGCTTCGGTCTCTGTTCCTTCGGCATGCAGCATGTCACTCTACATGTGTTGCGGTCTTCACAGATGGCTCGAGGTCGTCGGGGGGCGTTGGGGCCGCGGCTGTTCCCCAGTCGTCTGCCCTTGCTCCCCGATGTACCCGTCTCCCTGATGAGGCTTCCGTTTTCACGGCGGAGCTCTATGCCATTCTGAACGCTCTGGAGGTGGTGCGGGAGCATCCGGATGGGTCGTTTGTCATCTATTCGGATTCCCGCAGTGCCCTGGATGACCTGGAGTGTTTCGACCCTGTCCACCCACTGGTCCAACGAATCCAGGTACTCTGCCATATCCTTGTCACTTTTGGTGGCAAGGAGGTGCTATTTTGCTGGGTCCCTGCACATGTTAACGTGGCTGGAAATGAGGCTGCCGATCGAGCTGCCCGTTCCGCGTGCCGACTACAGGTTTCACCCGTGTCCCTCCCCTTTTCCGATTATATCCCTGGCTTCCGTAGGTTTTTGCGCTCCCGGTGGCAGAGTCACTGGGATGGCGCTACAAATAACAAACTCTGCAAGATTAAACCCAAATTGGGATGTTGGGCCTCTTCCTTCCATCGGTCGCGCCATAAAGAGGTGGCTCTGGCCCGCCTCCGTATTGGCCACACCCACCTGACCCATGGCTATTTGATGGCCGGGGATCGGGTGCCCCGATGTCCCAATTGTAACGTCTCACTTACAGTTGCCCACCTCCTGGTGGAGTGTCCGCTTTACTCTGCGCTGCGCGCAGAGTATTTTCCCTTTTTGGTGAGCGTCGGGCCTTGTGATAGGCTTGGCGCTATTCTATCTGAAGGTCCCTACTTTTCGGTAACCGGGTTGGTCTCCTTCCTCTTTCGCTCCCGACTTCTTTACCGGCTGTAACTCCGCTATGATTTTTTTTTTCCCCCCCTCCTCCCCGTCTACAGTATTGTTCATTTCCGTTAGCTGTTCCATAGTCTTCGTCTTGTGTTCGCTCTGCTATCCACCTTTCTTTTGGTGGCCATGAGCGGTCATACTTTGAAACTAAAAGAATATATATATATATATATATATATAATATATATATATATTACACAGGGTGTCCCAGAATTAACTCTCTATTTCAATGAAATCGGACAAATTTTTTAAAAACACACTTTTATTTATGTTTATCATGTTTAATATGTGTTAAAAATGTATAAATTTCTAAATTTTTTTCATAATTTTATTTTCATAATTTTTTCATTATCTGGTCCAATGAAAGACCGTCTGAAGTCATAGAATGGCAAAGAGACTCTCCAAAAGTTAACGTGTGGCTTGGAATGACCAAATCCAAAATTTATGGCCCATTCTTCTTTGCGGAAGCAACTGTAACAGGTACCGTCTACCTTGATATGCTTCAGCAGTTTCTCGAACCACAGCTTCTTGATGATGGCATTCTTGATAATGTTGTGTTTCAACAAGAAGCATTGATCTTTTTGGCGATAAACCTTTGTTTTTTATGAAACCCCATGCAAAGAAATCCAGGGGTGTCAAATCCGGAGAACGCGGAGGCCAAGGTCGAGGTCCTCCACGTCCAATCCACCGATTCGGAAGGCGTCTGTTGAGGTATTCTCGAACAATTAGAGCATAATGACATGGTGCTCCATCTTGTTGAAACACAACATTATCAAGAATGCCATCATCAAGAAGCTGTGGTTCGAGAAACTGCTGAAGTATATCAAGGTAGACGGTACCTGTTACAGTTGCTTCCGCAAAGAAGAATGGGCCATAAATTTTGGATTTGGTCATTCCAAGCCACACGTTAACGTTTGGAGAGTCTCTTTGCCATTCTATGACTTCAGACGGTCTTTCATTGGACCAGATAATGAAAAAATTATGAAAATAAAATTATGAAAAAAATTTAGAAATTTATACATTTTTAACACATATTAAACATGATAAACATAAATAAAAGTGTGTTTTTAAAAAATTTGTCCGATTTCATTGAAATAGATAGTTAATTCTGGGACACCCTGTATATATATAATATATATATATATATATATATATATAAGTTAAAGTTATTTCTTGTAATTTCTTTGCATTCCTTTGATTTGCTGCTCACCGCACTCGAAGAAAACTGGAACTTTCTCTCATGCGACGAGAATCATTAAAAAATTGTTTACATTTTCTGTAATGTTTTTAAATATACCAACATTATTAACGTTTTCGTTTTCTCATGAAGCGTGTTGCATTATAAAGGGTATCCCAGAAGTCTTGGAGGGGTTTTATTTGGCTATAACTTTTTTGTTTGGGGATCAAATAAAAACAGGTTTGTAACACTTGAAAATATATTTATTGCGATTTTAATTATAAATTTAATATCTGGAGAAAATCCGACTCTGATGATCTTGTGGTTTAATTTAGCGGCAACGATGGAAGCGTTGTTTGTCAAATAAAGTTCCACAGTATCCACTCTTTGTTTCACTGTCGAGGATTCCATTTTCATTAATCGCAGCAAGGGTACTTTAATTGAAAAATAAAAATAAATAAATTAATCAAAACAGAAAAAGTTATAGCCAAATAAAACCCCTCCAAGACTTCTGGAACATCTTTATATATATATATATATATATATATATATATATATATATATATATATATACTGGTGATCAAATTGGTGATCCGTAGGCCCCTATATATATATATATATATATAGGGGCCTACGGATCACCAATTTGATGTGACCAAGAAATTAGGCTTACTATAATTTATGAATTAAATTGAAATGAATAATTAGGGTTACCAGCTTGGGCTACAGCCCAAACAAACAATATTTAATAAAGAGAGAGAAATTACTTTGTGTTTTGTGGTTAATTAGGAAAATAAATAAATTATTTGTTCACAGTGATTAACAATTCTATAATGGTATTTATACTATGCCAAAGATGACTGATTAATAGCAATAAGAAATGGTTATACAGTCTAATTGTTAAGCGAGTAAACTAATTCAGGTAGGCTAATAAGATATGCAGAGGTGAACACAGAATCAGTGATTAAGCCAATAATAACTGAAATAATGAAAGTACGGTATAGTACAGTAAATGGATTAGGTCGGTAAAGATGAAATGCATAAAAGAGCACATAAACAATCGGATGCAAAATAAGTAGGTTATATGAGTGAACACAATAACAAAGTGATACAAAACTACGGTATTGGTACAACACTTGAATAGGCCTACTGCGGTCTTAACGGGAGAGTTAGTTTGAACGGTACTGAAGACACTTTTTAGGGCCTTCGCGATTAGGCTGAATTTGTAGACTTTTCAGCTTTGAATCCTGAATAGTCTAGCACGACGTAACAAAACACTGTAGGCCGAGTGAAGGCCGAAAAGAGGCTTACCGCGACGATAGATAACTCTGGGACTGAAGAAATCTACGTGAAGTTTGACCGTATTGCATTTCGCCGTAGATAACTCTGAAGACGTGTTGAGGGCCTACGTGAAGTTTGACCGTATTGCGTTTCGTGTTGGCCTACAGGCAGGCCTACGGGCAGGAGGATGTGCTGAGGGCCTGTTGAGATACTTGTTGAGTATTGTTGAAGTGTTGCTTGAGGGACTGAGGCCGGCTGAGGTCGAACGGCGCTACGTGAAAGAGGAGATTCACGAGGAGGAGTAAAGAGCAAAGCGAGAGCCTTACTTGATGATAGACTTCGTGTATGCTCGACCGGAGCCTTGAAGGAACAGTGGGCCGCTCTCCGGCGAAGGCCTGAGAGCGGGTGGCGTGACGAGTGGTGCTACTGACGAAGGTGCTGAGAGTGAGACGTAACGACAAAAACGAGAAAATGGCAAGTGAGAGTGATTTGTTGTTGTTGTTGTTGACGTTATAAGAGGTGAAATTAGAGTAGTAGGAGTGATAACAGAAAGTGGGGAAATGGGAAATATAGATGAAGAGTTGATAGGTCCTCGGGCTCACCAAGGATGCGCAGGTTTTTTTTTTTTTTTTTTTTTTTTATGGGGGATTTAAGGTCTGGTGATAAGTGAATCACCTTCCTTGCGCGTTCAAGCTTTTGTAGGGTGCTTGACTTGTTAGCTTAGTTTGGGTTTTCTACCTCTTTTATTTTATTTATTTATTTATTTATTTTTTTTTTATTTATTTATTTATTTATTATTTTTATTTTTTTTTTATTTTTTTTTTTTTTATTTTATTTATTTATTTATTTATATTTATTTATTTATTTTTTTTATTTTTTTTTTTTTATCTTCTATACGGTACAAAAAGTGCCGTTGGTGGGGGGTGTCTGCTGCGGGGTAGACTTCTCTTGAAATAGAAGTACTCTCTCCCGCGCTGAGGTCCAATATCGAGTTCTTCATAGGTCTGTGGAGAGGTGTTTTGTACCTTCCTCCAAGTTTTCTCCGCCCTACTGTGCAGGAGGACATTGAGGGCTGGTAAGTTTGCTTGTTGGTGCAGTGCCTGGGATGATATCCTGTCGCTGAGTCGTTTTCCCAGGATGAATCTTGTTCCAGCGTTCTGTATTTTTTGTAGCAACATCAGATTTGTGTCGCTCGTTGTGTGCAGTGGAATTGCCGGGTATTCGAGGATAGACCGTACCAGCGCCGTGTACAGCATCTTCTTATTTTTTACCGAGAGTCCCCTGAAACGGTAGAGTTTACTGAGCTCTCTTCTCGCTTTGTTTGACCTTGCTGTGGTATGGTTTTTATAGCCAAAGCTGTTGATGGTCAGGCCGAGAGCTGTGCCTTGTTGCTTGTAAGGTTGGACTCGGTTGTTTATTTCTAGTGCGTGAACGTTCCTGTGGCCAATGTTAATAACTGTGAATTTCTGTTGGTTCGTCTGAATTTTCCAACGTTCCTCGAATTCATTGATTCTTTCAATTTGTCTCTTCAGCCTGTTGGCGTGTTGCTCTTTGCCGAGGTTTGATGTTACTATTTGCGTGATGTCGTCCGCGTAGATGACTTCTCGGGTGTGTGGTGGGGGCGGAGGCAATTGGGCGATGTACAGGTTGTACAGAGTGGGCGAAAGTATCGCTCCCTGTGGCACTCCCGCCTGGATGTCGAAGAGCTTGCCAGTGTGGGTCTTGTGTTGGACGTAAGCTTTTCGATCTTTGAGGAAGCTGCAAAGGATTTTCCCTAAGTTTGCGTCATGTTCTGTTCGAGGATGCGGTATTGTAATCCTTGGTGCCACACTTTGTCGAAGGCGGCCTTCACATCTCTCAGTACTATCGAGACTCTTCTGCTGAACGCTAGTTTGTTTGCCACCGCTTCGTGCAGAATGGCGAGGGCTGTGGCTGTGCCTCTCTTTTTCCTGAATCCATGCTGGGCGTCTGAAAGCGCACCATTGACCGTGAGGTGGAAATTCAGTTTTCGAAGGAGTATTTTTTCCAGGGTTTTGCCGAGTACCTCTAACAGGCTGATGGGTCTATAGTTCTCGATGAACTCTGTGGATTTCCCTCCTTTAGGGATCATGATTTTTGCGGTTTTTAATGCTTTTGGGAAGTATCCGATGGAGAGACTGGCGCTAAATATGTTTGCTATCTCTTCGTGTATGTTCGGGGGCGACTTTTGGATCAGGGTTTTCGTGATTCCGGAGGGGCCTGGTGCCTTTTCTTTAAAGAGGCTGATCGTGTCAGTGACCTCTTTCACCGTAATTCTGAAGTTGGCATTTAGGGGTTCTGCCCTATCCGTTGGTAGGATCCTTTCGTGGTTGTCTTCCAGCCACTGTGTGACCCTTGCTTCATTGTCTTCGTCGAACAGGTCATTTTCTTCATCGCTTATGTTGAACGTTCTTCTGAGACGATTTCGAAAGCTTTCCGCTATTTCTTGGTCCGAGATGAGAGGTCTTCCGTTTTCATTCCGGAGTATCTTGAATTTTTCAGCTTTGGGTGTTCCTTTTAGTTTCCTTATCTGTGACCAGAAGGTTTTAGGGTCTCTTTCTACGTCTATCCTGACGACGAGCGCGTTCCACATGTCGTGTTCTTTTTCAATCCACAAGCCTCGTAGTCGGGCTCTGAGGATGTTGTATTGCAGTTTGTTATGCAGGTAATTTATGCCGCTGTCCATCTGGTTCCTGACGACGTTTAATTGGCGTGTGGCGGCGACGATTTCTTCGGAGGGGGAGGGGTGTGGCAGAATGCGGTGGGTGATGGTGGGTACGTGCTTTTCCTTGGCAGTCTTCAGCGCCTTCAGAAGGTCTGCCGTGGCAGCTTCAATTGCTGCTATCCCCCCACCATTCAGTTCTGAGGGCTCGTGTTGGGCGAGGTCAGCCTGGTACTCCTCCCAGTTCGTCTTGCGGATGGAGGGCGGGGACGGATTGGGACTTGTAAAGGAGCGCAGGCAATCTTCATGATGATAGGGACGTGGTCGCTGGTGTGGCTGGGCCCGGATAGTGATGAGTGTTGAGGTATGCCAGATTATTGGCAATAATTTTGTCGGGCATCGTTCCGGCGTTCCTGCCGTAAAAAGTTGGAAAATGTGGCCCTAGCCACTTCATTTTCCCCCTTCTGTTTATTTCCGCCAGTTGTTTCCCGTAATGGTTACTGTAGTTATCGTCGAAGTCCACATGTCTGGCATTCAGGTCTCCGATGATGTAAACTGGGCAGTTGTAGTTCAGAAGTTTGATAATATCTGCTGATGAGATGGTGCCCCTCCTCGGGGGGCAGTATGTCGTCCCAATGACGAGGTCTTCGTGGCCCAGTTTTAACCTCACTGCCAGTGTTTCGTCTTCGAAGCTTGTGATCTCTTCGAAGCGAAGACCACGTTTGACGGCAATTGCAACACCGTCATGCAGTTCTTGCGATCTGTTCGATTGCATGATGTTGTAATTGAACAGTTTTATTTGCTGGGGTGCCTTTAGGCTGTGTGAGTTAATGAGGATGATGTCTGGGTCGATTAGTCTGTAGGTATTGGCCAGAGACGTCTTGTGCGTTTGCCAATGCAGTACATTTTGCTGAAGAATCGTTAGGTTAGATTGTTGCGCGTGCATGTTGATTGTGTTTTGCTTTTTGGTTCAGTGCCTGTGGGGGAGCGCGTCGCATTTCCTGAACGAATTTTTTTGAATACCCGGTCCGGGAGAACGTCGAGGTCCTCACTGATGACAGCGATTTCTTGTCGTTCGATCAAGAATGGGATGTCATAAGTGGTGTCCACATTCTCTTCGAAGGTGTACTTATAAGATCCCTCTCTCAGCCCTTTCACCAGTTGGGATAGCACCATGGGATTAGGGAAGGGGTTGGTGACCTTCGCGACGATCCTCAGCCCCAGATCTGAGGCCTTGAGTTGGGTATGAGCAACCTTCTTCGGTAACGGCTTAGAGGATTCAGTGTTCGGCTTCTCAGGAGGTTGGGGCAAGAGGTTTGCCCGGTTAGGGGCTTCACTTTCGGTACCTCCCGTATTCCCGCACGAGTGCGGCGGGGTCGTGGGGCATCCGTGTAAGATTCCGCTTCGTTGTCTGATACTGGGGCAGAGACGGGTTTGGGTACGGGTTCGGGCTCAGGTTCTGATTCACTGTCTGATTCGTCGGAAGCGGCAGTTGTCCTTTCTGGAAGTCGTGCCGCGAAGATAGATGCCGAGGGGACATCGTCGGGGGCGTTGACTTCCGGCATGCCGTTTCTCCTGAGCATGTCATTTAGGTGCTTCGAGTATGTGCCTGGGGTTCCCATATTGAGGAGATGAGCGTGTATGACGCACGTCAATAGGGTCAGGCTGTTTGAATTTTCAAGTACGATTTCTGTGGGACTGAGGTGGGAGCGAGCCTCCTCGATGGACTGTTTGACTGCAGCTCTGTACGGTTGCAGCTCTTTTACGGCCGAGTCCTCCTGAGTTTTTTCCTTCCTCAGTCGGATGGCCTCCTTCTTCTTCGGGCATGCCATTGCCAGTGTACGGTGCGGGCCGTGGCAGTTGATGCATTTCTTTTGTGTGGCCTTACATTCGGTCCACTTATGTCCCACTACTGCGCACTCGGAGCAGACCGTGATGTGTTTGGTGGGACAGTCCTTCGAAGGGTGCTCCTCGAATTTATAGCAATTGAAACAAGTCAGGACAGTAATAAATTCGTCCACGGTGATCTGAGAAGGGGTCACGAACATGTGGAATAGTAACAGTCCTGATTCCGCTGCTTTGCGCGCAATCTCGGGGGTCTTGAATTCAACTTTAACGACGTGGGTGAAGTCTTTGATTTTTGTGACTTCTTCAACTTTGGCCCACGGGTTCTCCTTTTCTAGTTCCTCTTTTATTTCTTCCTTAGACCGGCATCCGATGTGGCGGTCGAGTTTTCTCATAAAGACAGAACTCTTGGCTCTGATATTAGGGGGCACCTGGATTTGTATGCCCGCGGTATGAAGCGACTCTTTAGTTTCAGGCGCCAGAAGCTTCGACGCGTCTTCCTCCCTGCATACTGCGGTGAACGTAGGGTGCTCACCGTAAATTCGGATGAAGGGCACGTGTGCCCTCGTGAAAACTTCCGAGATGACGTAGCTTCTCGTAGCTTTCTTAGATGTTGCTTTGATTTTTAGTCGCATTTGTTTTTGGGGCGTTGCGGTCGCCATCTTGTAAAATGTGTCGCGAGATAGGGTCGCCAGGGGTCGGCCATCGGGCAGGAGGGGGGGGTGAGAATGGTGGTGTATGATATGGGCTCTGGCCGCATCTCCTGAGGGGGATGACTCATGGCGGACTTATGAGCGCCGCCTCCCCTCAGGCTTGGTTATCAGGATTGCAGTTTCCATACACGGAGACGGGATGATTAGTGTCGCACCGTGGTCTTGGGAAACCTCTAGCCCTGACATGCATTTCCTCCGAGAGGTGATGTCATGCCAAAGTTGCAGTGCAATTCTGGATGCAGTTCGAGCGAACCCTGATCTGGTCCGCAGCGGGCTAAGCCTCAGACCTCCTTCGTCAGATCCTATTGATGCACGCATCGATAGACGGGTTCTGGTGAAACCCCCCAACCTGGCCCTCCGGCTTGGCCCCAGCAAGCCCTGGTCTCTAGTGAAGACACATACTACTGTAGAATGCGCTCAAATAGAAGTAGTCTTATTTCTGCGATGTCCTGGGTTTATACTTTTAGGCGCCAATACTACTGAAGCGTGCACTTCGGCGAACGCTCAAATAGAAGTAGTCTTATTTCTGCGATGTCCTGGGTTCATACTTTTAGGCGCCAATACTACTGAAGCGTGCACTTCGGCGAAGAAAAACGAAGCGTTGTCTTGTCTGCGGGGTCCAAGCGAATTCAATGCTGCTCGTGTTAGTCTGCCTGGGCGAGATGAACTCTTATTCCCTTGCGGGTAGTGATTCTGGGCAGGCAGAAGCGGGCGAGAAATGATTCTCCGGGAAAAGAAAATTTTCCTCGAACTTTACCACCTTTGCCAGAGCGAGCGGGAAAAGAAAATTTTCCTCCAACTTTACCACCTTTGCCAGAGCGAGATTCAATCGACGATATGTTGAGGTAGTGATTTGATGTTGTTGTTGTTGACGTTATAAGAGGTGAAATTAGAGTAGTAGGAGTGATAACAGCAAGTGGGGAAATGGGAAATATAGATGAAGAGTTGATAGGTCCTCGGGCTCACCAAGGATGCGCAGTGTTTTTTTTTTTTTTTTTTATGGGGGATTTAAGGTCTGGTGATAAGTGAATCACCTTCCTTGCGCGTTCAAGCTTTTGTAGGGTGCTTGACTTGTTAGCTTAGTTTGGGTTTTCTACCTCTTTTATTTTATTTATTTATTTATTTTTTATTTTTATTTTTTTTTTTTATTTATTTATTTATTTATTATTTTTTTGTTATTTTATTTTTATTTTTTTTTTTTTTATTTATTTATTTTTTTTATTTATTTATTTATTATTTATTTTTTATTTTTTTATTTTTTTATTTTATCTTCTATACGGTACAAAAAGTGCCGTTGGTGGGGGGTGTCTGCTGCGGGGTAGACTTCTCTTGAAATAGAAGTACTCTCTCCCGCGCTGAGGTCCAATATCGAGTTCTTCATAGGTCTGTGGAGAGGTGTTTTGTACCTTCCTCCAAGTTTTCTCCGCCCTGCTGTGCAGGAGGACATTGAGGGCTGGTAAGTTTGCTTGTTGGTGCAGTGCCTGGGATGATATCCTGTCGCTGAGTCGTTTTCCCAGGATGAATCTTGTTCCAGCGTTCTGTATTTTTTGTAGCAACATCAGATTTGTGTCGCTCGTTGTGTGCAGTGGAATTGCCGGGTATTCGAGGATAGACCGTACCAGCGCCGTGTACAGCATCTTCTTATTTTTTACCGAGAGTCCCCTGAAACGGTAGAGTTTACTGAGCTCACTTCTCGCTTTGTTTGACCTTGCTGTGGTATGGTTTTTATAGCCAAAGCTGTTGATACCACAAAATCTGTGTTTCCTCCGTGGGCCTGTTTCCTGCCCACGTGTATAGCCTGTGTTTTGAATCCATGATGTTTGAGAACGGCGAGGAAAGGATTTCCAGTCTCTCTCTCTCTCTCTCTCTATATATATATATATATATATATATATATATATCGTAAAGAACGACGCTTGTATAGGAGATATTCCGCGCAAGACGAGAAAGAGAGAACGGAACAAATGAAAAAATGAGGTAACCACCTGGGAATCGAACCCGGGATCTTCCGATTGCCGGTCAGACGCGATACCATTACACCATGGACCTCACTCTTCCAAATGCCGTAATTCCTCTACATACTCGCATACTGCGTGTTCTTTGCAGTTGAATGTATATAATGTTACGGCATGCGGGAGGTGCCCCCTTGGGGCATTGGTTTCTGCGAGTATGTAGAGGAATTACGGCATTTGGAAGAGTGAGGTCCATGGTGTAATGGTATCGCGTCTGACCGGCAATCGGAAGATCCCGGGTTCGATTCCCAGGTGGTTACCTCATTTTTTCATTTGTTTCGTTCTCTCTTTCTCGTCTTGCGCGGAATATCTCCTATACAAGCGTCGTTCTTTACGTTATTTATACTGCGTGTTCTTTGCAGTTGAATGTATATAATGTTACGGCATGCGGGAGGTGCCCCCTTGGGGCATTGGTTTCTGCGAGTATGTAGAGGAATTACGGCATTTGGAAGAGTGAGGTCCATGGTGTAATGGTATCGCGTCTGACCGGCAATCGGAAGATCCCGGGTTCGATTCCCAGGTGGTTACCTCATTTTTTCATTTGTTCCGTTCTCTCTTTCTCGTCTTGCGCGGAATATCTCCTATACAAGCGTCGTTCTTTACGTTATTTATACTGCGTGTTCTTTGCAGTTGAATGTATATAATGTTACGGCATGCGGGAGGTGCCCCCTTGGGGCATTGGTTTCTGCGAGTATGTAGAGGAATTACGGCATTTGGAAAAGTGAGGTCCATGGTGTAATGGTATCGCGTCTGACCGGCAATCGGAAGATCCCGGGTTCGATTCCCAGGTGGTTACCTCATTTTTTCATTTGTTCCGTTCTCTCTTTCTCGTCTTGCGCGGAATATCTCCTATACAAGCGTCGTTCTTTACGTTATTTATAATGCGTGTTCTTTGCAGTTGAATGTATATAATGTTACGGCATGCGGGAGGTGCCCCCTTGGGGCATTGGTTTCTGCGAGTATGTAGAGGAATTACGGCATTTGGAAGAGTGAGGTCCATGGTGTAATGGTATCGCGTCTGACCGGCAATCGGAAGATCCCGGGTTCGATTCCCAGGTGGTTACCTCATTTTTTCATTTGTTCCGTTCTCTCTTTCTCGTCTTGCGCGGAATATCTCCTATACAAGCGTCGTTCTTTACGTTATTTATACTGCGTGTTCTTTGCAGTTGAATGTATATAATGTTACGGCATGCGGGAGGTGCCCCCTTGGGGCATTGGTTTCTGCGAGTATGTAGAGGAATTACGGCATTTGGAAGAGTGAGGTCCATGGTGTAATGGTATCGCGTCTGACAGGCAATCGGAAGATCCCGGGTTCGATTCCCAGGTGGTTACCTCATTTTTTATTTGTTCCGTTCTCTCTTTCTCGTCTTGCGCGGAATATCTCCTATACAAGCGTCGTTCTTTACGTTATTTATACTGCGTGTTCTTTGCAGTTGAATGTATATAATGTTACGGCATGCGGGAGGTGCCCCTTGGGGCATTGGTTTCTGCGAGTATGTAGAGGAATTACGGCATTTGGAAGAGTGAGGTCCATGGTGTAATGGTATCGCGTCTGACCGGCAATCGGAAGATCCCGGGTTCGATTCCCAGGTGGTTACCTCATTTTTTCATTTGTTCCGTTCTCTCTTTCTCGTCTTGCGCGGAATATCTCCTATACAAGCGTCGTTCTTTACGTTATTTATACTGCGTGTTCTTTGCAGTTGAATGTATATATATATATATATATTATATATATATATGTTAGTGCCAGTGGGACATGAGCGTGATATTTCTATTCTGAAACGTTGTTCAAAAACTGGCTTTTAAGAATGGCGAAACATTTTTCTACTGTTAATTTACATTAGTGACTTTCTGCCTCTTGTAAGGGTAAAAGATTTTCACCACTATCCTTTTCTACCTAGTGGATACGCTTAACTTTTATTTATTTATTTATTATAAAAAATTAATTGAATCTCGGGCAAAGGAAGAGAGAAGTGATATAAATTATTCTTGTCATTTGAAAGTTTACCTTTTCATGCATCGTAAATAACAAAGTGTTTATACCACAGTTTCTTACTGAAATTGGTCTGTTACAGTGTAGGCTACATCAAAAGGGATATTTCTTAATGCATCGTTCAAGTTTGGCTGCAGTCACTAATATTCGTACTATATGTAGAAACACCAGTCTTTCAGTATTATGCATAACGGAAAATTATTAGGGTTGTTGTTGTTGTTGTATGATTTAAGGTTCTACTAACATCCAAAATCATATGACAGAGGGGATCTACAATTTAACGTGGAATCAGAACCATGGGTCGTTATATCATCTGGAGTCGGGACGGTTACCCATTCAGTTATTGAACAAACCTAATGCCACTTAAATTCCCTGATCTACCTTGAAAGTGCATTGCGACAAAGGCACAATGTACGCAAGGGCGCAGGACTCGGGGAAGGGGGGGGGGGAGTCTTTTTGTATTACTCTTATGTTTATTGAATTTGAAGATTTACGAAGCTTTCAATCTCATGAACTGATGAAATAAATTATTTAAAAGAAATAAATTGAGGTTGTACCTGAATCTGTTTCGGGAGAATCTTCGAATTTTTTTCACATGCCATATGGCAGGGTCACAAGTTCACCAACTATTCGTGCTGTAAGAGTAGGTTGCTGGAACCCTCTCTGTGTATGTTAAAGTAACTGTTTGGTCGTTCACTCCGTTACGAAATATTTTTTTGTTTTTACCTACAATATATGCTATTTATACACTCTCTCTCTCTCTCTCTCTCTCTCTCTCTCTCTCTCTCTCTCCATATATATATATAGAGAGAGAGAGAGAGAGAGAGAGAAGAGTGAACGTATATTTAAATTTGTTCCAAAGATTCTTCCATTAGACAAATATTGAAATAACTTCTGAAAGGATTCCCCCAACCTTTCTGTCTGTTACGCGTGATCTAGTCATTTTGTGGATGGGAAATTTCACTGACGTTCTCAGAACGTACCTAATTTGAATTGAATTGAATTGAATAACCTTTATTAATAATAAAATAAATACATTGGTTTTACAATTTACAATGACATAAATAATTGTGAAGCTGACTATTTATTTAATTTAATTTAGCCTTTAAGCTTTAGGCTTCACTGAGCTCTTATTAAAAATAAAGCAGATAGTCATTATTAATTAATAATAAATAAATAAGAAGTAAATGAGTATTATTAATAGTTAAAGTATGTATTAATCTTAAATTATTATCATTATCGATATGACAAATGCAAGGTCAGTGTTGAAGGTATTATATCAATACCATACAAACAAATCAAGAACTGAGAGATAAGAACTGAACAATCACGATTAATGTGTCTTTAATGCAAGAGTGCACGCGAGAAATGAATAAACAATAGTAATGTACGAGTACATTGATCCTAGATTTTTGTTAGTATGCCATTATTAATAGGGATTTCAACTTGGGTTTAAACGAACTTACATTCACAATACTTTTTATATCAGCATTTAAATCATTCCATAGTTTCAGTCCCAGGGCCGCTGAGAGCTGGCACTGGGGCCGGGGCAAGATGCATGATCAGGCCCCTACTCCCTAAATCTCCATACCAACCAAATTGTACTACTTTTACTACTGAAAAACAATTTCCTTCAAAAAAAGGAAGTAAAAAAATTTGGAAATATATACTTAACTTTTATTTAATTAACCCTTTCATAGTTATAATTAAAATTGAGGAAGAGTGTTTGGACTGTTTGCACACTGCACACACTTAACAAACACTAAAATAGTATAAGAGAAATCAGAATTAACAATTTAAAAATTATTTCACAATGAAGTAGTCAATAATCAGACTAATCTATCCTTACCCTCAGTAGTTCAGTAGTGTATCTCTCTGCTCTTCTACTTCAACAGAAGACTCCTTAGCTTTTTCTTCTAATAATGCTTGAGCATCAGATGACTGGCTTTTGCTATCTCCCTCATCACCACATGCTGATGGTGAAACAAAGCCCAGGCTGAATAAACTCGTCCGACCTTTTTTTGCTTTTTCATCCTTTTCTCGCTTTTCTTTTCTCTTCTGTGCTCCAGACTTATAGTTGTACTCCATAATGCTAACTTTACCTTAAAACAATGAAGAATTGAACCAATGCAAACCAACAGAATTGTCACAACAGCAACCTAACAACCGATTGACTGTGCACTGTGTGCAGCCAGTGCAGTGCTGTTGGAAACATGTTATAGTTACTGGTGCTGCTATCTGTTGAGACAATTTTTAAACGTTAGTTATACGAAAAGTTATTTTGTAATGTATTTTTCCACGGTCTTGGACCCCCAGAGGCTTGGGCCCCGAGGATTTTGTCCCCCCTGTCCCCCCCTCTCCTCGGGCCTGTTCAGTCCAATGAAAATGGGTAGTGTTTGAGATGAAGACAATCTAAATTGAAGTATAACACGCTTTGATCTATTTCTGGTCTGTACGAGTGGATTTCTTGATGAGTTACAAAATATCTATTTACCCACTGTAAATTAATGATTTTGTTATTACATTTGTAAATAAAAATAAGATGTGCCAGTTTGATTACATCATTGAGCTTTAGTAGTTTAGCTCTTTAAATAACACATTAGAGTGATCAAGGAAATCAGCATCAGATAATAACTTTATCGCTCTTTTTTGGATGACAAAGATACCATTTAATGCGTTGTTAGCGGAGTTTTCTCAAACAAAGGTGCAGTACGTTATATAAGGAAGAACAAGAGTATGATAAAGAGTCAATAAAACCTGCTTAGGGACTATATCTCTAAGTTTAAACATTACAGCAATGCTCCTTGAAATCTTTTTCGCGGTATAATTTACATGATCATTAGGGTGTACCATTTTTGGGTCATTTTCAAAAAGTGAAGATCCAGGAGTCTAATGTTGTGCCAAATGATGTCATAAACACGAATTTTACAGGCATTTTCTAATCCGACAAATTTAGAATCCCCCCCACCCCCCTTGAAATTTTGCGCATCCCCTTTTCCTAAAAACCCCATATATCTCAAACACTATCAACTTTATCGAAATATGTTATAGAATAAAAATGATTTAGAATCAAAAGTTCTATTAGAAAAGTTCATCAAAATAGAAATGTACTTAATTTTGAAAATTTTCATTTATTTTGTAAAAATTTAAATTAAAAAATTTTTTTGCTTGCAGTGCCTTCTTCTTAAATAAGGTGTTACCGCCACCTTTGAAGCATCACCCCAATGCAGCTTCGCGGCGATGGGCTTTGTATTTGCTAGTTATAATGCAAATCATAATTAGTTTTTATTATAACTAGCCTATACAAAGTGAGGACAACCTCAAAACTATATATATATAAAATAAAGCTAAAAATTAACACTTTATCTATAGTTGTGAGGTCCCATCGTTTTTTTTTCCTTTATTCAACACTTTCCTAAAAAAAATAAAAAGAAACAAGTTTCCTAATTAGAAATCATTGATAAAAGAGCTTTTTAAACATAAAAATAAGAAAAGACAATTTATGGTATATTTAATAACAAAAAAAATCAGCCTCTTCTAAATTAAAACAATCTCTGCAAATAAAAATACCTAATCTATCTGTTAATGAACTATTCTTTACTGAGTTTCATTCTTTTAAGAGTCTCTTTACTAGGATCAGGAATTAGTCTTCTATTCTCTTCCACAATTTTGCAAAAGACCTTGAAATTCTTCTTCATTTTGACATTTGTCATGAAAGTCTTGAACCAGCTTGATTCCTCTTTCAGCGGTATCATTGACTACTCTAATAGATGAAAGAATGTTTTTTAGTTTGTTGTAGTCATCGACCTCTTCCCATGTTGATGCTGGTTTCTTTATCCATGAGTCTGGTTTTGACCCACAGCATTGAAATAATGCCATGAAATTGGACCTACTAGCTGATGAAGCTTTGTGTCTTCCTTTAAAATGGGGAAAACAGGTTGCCCACATACATAATTTTCTGGAACTGGATATTTGTTTAAGGATTTTGCGATCTTATCTTTTTCATCATTACTTAGCGATCCAAAGAAACTCAAAGGGACCACTTCCTCCGTCAAATACCAATAATGATTGGCAAAAGATTTCAAAGCAGCATTTGCAACTTCCCTATCTTCCTCTTGTAATTCACCAAATCATGATAAAACTTCAGATCATTAGCTGGACTATCTAGTGAATTAGAACATAAAAGCCAGTATTTTCCATAAATTAATGCATTAAATAGACACATTCTCTTTAATTTCTTAATCAATGATTCATCATATGATGCTTGGTGGGCAAAAGCATACATTTAATTTGTATACAAAATCATTGCCATCCACCTGGCACGGTGCATTGCACCAGGTTTCCGCCAATGACTGTTTTCTCTGGAAACCTCTCCTAAAAGCATTAAAGTTTTCAGCAACTTCCTTATAGTCATCACGTGGAAAGCAGTCAGATTTTCTTAAATATTGGTCATAAATTTACACATTCTTCCTTTAGGCCTCTTTGATACCTTGATTTAACATCAAGAACATTGTATGTAGATTTCGTATTAATTTTCTTCCATTTAGACTCGCGAAATTCTTTGAATAACTCAAACTCAGGAGATTTACTTGGGCCAAAAATGGTTTCATACACAGCACACAAAACTCTTTCAGCCACATGATGGCGGCATGCTAACCAAATCAATTTCTTTGCAAAAGTTCTTCAAGTAACTTACAGGAACCTTTCATCCATCCTGAATTGGATGCAGTGGTATCAAATGATACTCCAAAGACATTTTGCTTCAAGTTCCATTTTCAATACTTTGAAATACAGAAGTGGCTTGAGACAATCCAGTGGAATCATCTATTATAGAAACTGATAAAAGTTTTTCTACATTTGGGTATCCAGTAACAAGTATTGCAAGGCGGTCTTCTTGTTCTGAACATGATTTAGTAAGCAGCTTGCTATCCCAATGTACTAGGCAGTGATCAGGAGGAGTAAAATCCTTGATGCAAGTTTCATATTTTCGTTTTCTTGTCTTTCGAGCGGCTCTTGCAGATGTGGTCCTGGAGAGAGAGAGTTTTTCAATATCCTTGCCACACCTAATGACTACTGCAGCAGCAAAAACAGTCCGTTGTCCAATAGAGAGATTAAGTCTGTCTGCAGTGGAGGAAACCAATGGCGAGGCAAGAATATTTTGGGGCTGGAAGCATTTGAAGGTCCTGCTGTAGGTTCTGTCGGAAACTCTTCATAGCTGTCTGTCTCAGAACTGGTCGTGCTAGAAAGAAGGGTCTCTGATGTTCTGGCTGTAGCACTCACTTGCTTCACTGATTTATGTTTCTCTTTGCGTTTCTTCTCTTTCTCTAATCTAATGTACTTGCGCTGTACTTTTGATGCATAATCTGCATCTAGCAAACCTAAACATGTTTCTCGTTTTGTTCTTTGATCTTCTAAGAATGAAATATCATATGCTTTCTGAGCTCAGTTCTCATGCGGTCTTTTTGGATTAATTCAACGGCATTTTGAGAAGAGATGTCAAAAAGGGAATCCATAATTTTCATGAAATTAGAGAGTTCATTTTCAAAGCTTGCTCTTTTTTTGTGCTTGATTAAATTATTATGCATTTCTTCTAGATTTAACAGCATCTTCCTGCCTTTAGGGTTTTTACTAATATCTATAGTAGGAATGCATGCTTTTTGCCATATTATTAGTAGCTTCTGTAGAACTTCATTAACAGTAGAATTTTTTGTAACTTTTGGACCCTTATACTGCATTCTCCGTAAATAAATAAAATGGCTTAGAACATCTTTATTGGATGGTAAAACAATTTTAGATGAACTCATAATATCAGCCTGCAAGCGACCAAGAATAAAGTCATGCTGTTTTGTAGCTGTTTGACTCATTTTTTATTTATTTTTCAAATAAAGCAGTCTGAAAAGAAACAATAAGAGTAAAAACAACGCTTGTTTATTAAAATTCAATGTAAAAAAGGATTTTTAAATTTGGATTATACTCACAATATACTCATAAATAATGTAACTTAAGCACCTTATTTTATATTAATACAATAAGGTGCTCTTGGACAAAAGAAAATGAAAATTTTCAAAATTACGTAAATTTCTATCTTAATGAACTTTTCTAATAGAACGTTTGATTCTAAATCATTTTTATTCTATAACATTTTTCGATAAAGTTGATAGTTTTTAGATATATGGGTTTTTTAGGAAAAGGGGATGGGCAAAATTTCAAGGGGGGTGGGGGGATTCAAAATTTGTTGGATTAGAAAATGCTTGTTAAATTCGTGTTTAGGACATCATTTGGCACAACATTAGACTCCTGGACCTTGACTTTTTGAAAATGACCCAAAA
Organism: Bathynomus jamesi; assembly: GCA_023014485.1. Classification (NCBI taxonomy): domain Eukaryota; kingdom Metazoa; phylum Arthropoda; class Malacostraca; order Isopoda; family Cirolanidae; genus Bathynomus; species Bathynomus jamesi. Next base: position 68,798 of record JAJOZX010011856.1, on the reverse strand, counting down.
ATGGTACACCCTAAATTGATCATTCCATTGCAAATTCTTATCTAGCATTACACCAAGAAATTTTGTTACAGTACACACCTTTATAGCGATTTCATTAACATTAAGTTCATCAAGATATACATTTCGTTTATTAGTAAAAAGCCTGAAGTTTGTTTTACTGGTATTTAGGAAGACTTTATTGGTGGTCAACCATTTCGTTACACTGATGAATTCTGAATGAAATATATTCTTAGCTGTATTAACATCTTTGCAAGAAAAAGTGACATTTGTATCATCTGCAAACATTATGAAGTTCAGTATATCAGATGAACGTGGAAGGTCATTTATATATAATAAAAATAACAGTGGACCCAGAACTGAGCCCTGTAGTACACCATGTTTGACAAGCGCTTCAGTTGAGCAAACCTTATTTACTGATACAAAATGATATCTATTGGACAAATAACTTTTAAACCAATCACTGATTGCTCCTCTAAAGCCGTAACAATATAATTTATTAAGTAGAATATTATGGTCTATTACATCAAACGTCTTACTCAAATCCATAATTATTAATATCATTATTACTTTGCTCGCTTTAGCTATATTTGCATTTTCCATAAGATTTAAAACAGCCATTTCCATTGTTTTATTATTAAGGAAGCCATATTGATTTGGAGATAGTAACCCAACCCAACCCAGCCTAAATAATCTTGGTAAAAACATTTTATCAATAGAATGCGGTGTTGACGAAATATAGTTAGCCCGTTATGAGTGGTATTTGGATAGGTTTTATTCAATGAACTGCACGTACAAAATCATTTTTAAATATATGAAGGGACTGAAGGGTCCATTTAAGCCGTTGATAACGTCTCTGTTAACGCCATTACACGTTGACGTAATGGATGACGAAATTAATGGCGTTATTGCGCGCAATTCCGTTTCAACATTTTTATAGTTATCCTTATATCCTTATCTTTATTCGTGGATATTTTAGCAGAACACCTTTGATGAGCTTCCTTTTTGCATTAAAAGTTAATCCATTTTTAATTTCCTTCTCCGCCTTGATGCCTTTCAGAACAAAATCCCATAAAAAGGCCCGTCCATTGCCCTATGTTCTACAGTACCTTGTCCACCTTAAGGTATAAAGTTTAACAAGTGATTAAATTTCAAGGTACCCTTGCATGGGCTTACCTTAAAAAAAACTAATAGATACTTTCAAGGTACATGACGTAAGCCAAATGTAGAGGTAACAGTCATACAAAGAATAACACGAACACACGCATAATATATATATATATATATATATATATATACACATTTAACTGCAATGACCACGCAGTATATTAATGTATAGAAACGACGTAAGTATAGAGGAGCGTTCTGCACACGAGGAAGAGAAATAACGAACAAATGAAAAATGAGGTGAACCGCCCGGGAATCGAACCCAGGATCTTCCGATTGCCGGTCAGATGCGCTATCCATTACACCACGGGCCTCGATCAGTCATAAGTCGAAATTCTCCTACATAGGGCAGAAACCAATGCCCTGAGAGGGCACCCTCGCAAATCGTGAATATGTACATTTAACTGCAATGACCACGCAGTATATTAATGTATAGAAACGACGTAAGAATAGAGGAGCGTTGCACACGAGGAAGAGAAATAACGAACAAATGAAAAATGAGGTGAACCGCCCGGGAATCGAACCCAGGATCTTCCGATTGCCGGTCAGATGCGCTATCCATTACACCACGGGCCTCGATCAGTCATAAGTCGAAATTCTCCTCATTTTTCATTTGTTCGTTATTTCTCTTCCTCGTGTGCAGAACGCTCCTCTATACTTACGTCGTTTCTATACATTAATATACTGCGTGGTCATTGCAGTTAAATGTACATATTCACGATTTGCGAGGGTGCCCTCTCAGGGCATTGGTTTCTGCCCTATGTAGGAGAATTTCGACTTATGGCTGATCGAGGCCCGTGGTGTAATTGATAGCGCATCTGACCGGCAATCGGAAGATCCTGGGTTCGATTCCCGGGCGGTTCACCTCATTTTTCATTTGTTCGTTATTTCTCTTCCTCGTGTGCAGAACGCTCCTCTATACTTACGTCGTTTCTATACATTAATATACTGCGTGGTCATTGCAGTTAAATGTACATATTCACGATTTGCGAGGGTGCCCTCTCAGGGCATTGGTTTCTGCCCTATGTAGGAGAATTTCGACTTATGACTGATCGAGGCCCGTGGTGTAATGGATAGCGCATCTGACCGGCAATCGGAAGATCCTGGGTTCGATTCCCGGGCGGTTCACCTCATTTTTCATTTGTTCGTTATTTCTCTTCCTCGTGTGCAGAACGCTCCTCTATACTTACGTCGTTTCTATACATATATATATATATATATATATATATATATATAGGGTGGCGCAAAAGTCGCGCATCATAGGAATTTTCAGTGTTGACTATAATATATTATTTTTTTCTTTTAGGTAGGGGATGGCTGCGAAATTAACAATAGACGAGAGGGTGAGCTTGGTTTTAATGCATGGAATACCAGGTACTACAAATCCATGAATCGGTACAGATTTTAAATTCTGTACCGATTCATCGATTTGTTGTACCTGGTATTCCATACATTAAAACCAAGCTCACCCTCTCGTCTATTGTTAATTTCGCAGCCATCCCCTACCTAAAAGAAAAAATAATATATTATAGTCAACACTGAAAATTCCTATGATGCGCGACTTTTGCGCCACCCTGTATATACAGGGAGAGAGAGAGAGAGAGAGAGAGAGAGAGAGAGAGCAACCTGTGGTGATATAAGTGTGCCTGTGATTGAAAACAGGCGTATTTGTGTCGCCTTAGGAGGAAACACAAGCTAATGGTGCATCTCGCTCTTGATAATAGCGGGAAGTGTCCTCAATACAAACTGATGAAACTTGCGTAAAACAATGGATGCGGATTTGGATATTCTTTAAACCACTGTATGATAACACAAAGCGTGGTTGCTTTTAGTAGTGATTAATTACGAACGGAGACCTTGTTACTGTTTACTAGGCAATACTGCTGTGAGCTGCTCGTACCCTGAAATGGGTGTATTGGCGGAATGATGTTTTGTGTAAAATATGCAACTTTTTATCTCATTTACACTTAAGCTGTGATTACAAATGTCTTGAGCGTTGATAATATATATATATATATATATATATTGATGTACGCGCCAACCCGTATATTTATTTATGGTATTGAACACCCATTCTCTGACTTTAATTCACTTCACGGGCACCCTTTAAGTTGGGCGTACCCGGTGATTTTATCTCTTATTTTCGTCCAGGATTATTCGGCCTACCCAAGACGGATGGCCCTTTAAATTGATAGGCTAGGTTCCTTCGGCTTTCCACAAGCCTACTTTGAACGTTAATTTTCCCCAGCTAACAAGAGGGGTCTATCACAAGGTATTTAAAACAACACACGCCCTCTTATAAATTTTATTAAATGTTACTCGACACAGTACATGCATTTAATAGTTTATTCTGAATTACATCTATAAAATTTCACAATACAATAATCTTAACGTCAAAGACAAAGTTCACAGTTATGATGAATTTAAATCGTTAAATTGATCAACAATGATAAATCTAAAGAAAAGATTAACAGTTATCTGAATTTCAATAATTTATAGATCGAGGGGTTTTATATTTTAGTGCAACAAAAATAAATAACAAGAAATGAAGTGGTCGCAATTCGACCCAGATATTCAAAGATTAATTTACTTACTACTGGCAGGAGACAACTTACTCCCACTGTGCTGCGTACGGACCGTAGATTTACGGCCGCTACAAAGCTTGCAACTCTACAGTATATCCACAACGGGACTTTCTTCTGAACCCAAATTGACGGATTCAGGAAGAGGGCCCAGACGTACCCTTAGCATTTACTTGTAGCCAAATTAAATTAAGAGAAAGTTCACAAAACTCTTGGTCCGTTGGTTAACATTAAATTAAGATACAATCAAGTTCTCGGTTACGGTCGCTAACAATTAAATGATTATGCTCAAATTTCCGCGTAAACGAATTTCATGAACTATAAGTTCTTAATTTTTAATTTAGTGACAATTGATTCTTTCAGTTTTAAGTTTTCTTACACCACAAGTCTACAGGGGGTTTGTTTAGCCACAGTTAACTTCAAGGAGGAACGACTACAACTAACTTTCAATTTTCGAATTTACTTTACAATTTTGAAGGACCCCGCCTTCCAATATTCTGAAACCTATCAAACATTTGTTTTCCTAAGATCGTCCCTCCAGAAGGCTATTACCCATACAAGAGGGAAAGAAGGCGTCTTTACTACGTTTCCCAGGATCCTGGGCCCCCTGATTGGAGCGGGACCTGATTTCCGAGTATAAACCCCTCCTTCTTCCCAAAATACATTTAAATACCGTTAACAGATTCGAAGTCTTAAGTTTATGACCCCCTCGTGGTTCAACTTTAGCAGCGTCTTCGAATCTGTCTTACAAAAGTCACACCATCATGCAAAAGAGATATTAAAATCTTCGACCTAGCGAAAGAGGAAACCACGCATTTGCACGTACGTCCAAATCCGTTGGATTACCCTTCTCGCTGGGGTCGGGTCTCGGTGATAAACCTCTGTCCCCACGTGGTTTGGTTTATTACTTCTCTGATAATCCGAACTAAGATAGAACAACTTTAAACAATCTGAAACACTTCGGATTTATTCGTTCATGAGTTTAAAAACCAAACCACACTGCGTTCAGAGATGTACACCACGAAATCTTAAATAACATTCCTTCACTTATTTTATAAAAGATCTCTGCCTGCAACTTCATGGTTACGACATCCCTCCCCTCCTTTAATTTTGCACTCCGATGCAAACTTTCTTAACTAGGGTCGGGTATTATCACTTTACTCACAAAAACTTTCCATTTACTTGTCCCCTTGATTGGGACACTATCACTGATAGATTTTATTTGTCCCCTTTATTGGGACACCAACACTGACACACTTAATTTTAGTCATCCTCGGGTTCCTCGTAGTGTACTCGAGGTCGGGGCCTAAGAGCATACTGACGCTCAAACGGTGGCCCTGGGAAAGCAGCCTGTCTGCTTTCTCCGGGGGACCCTATTCCCATAAGGTCCCCGCGAGGAGGTAGTTCGGAAGCACCTGGCGGCTCCTGCTCGCCACTCGGTCCTGCCTGGGGGCAGGAGGTGCACTCCGGTTCACCTCCACGGGTCGATGTTCCTCCGTTCCCTGGGCGAAGCTCTCGGGGAGGAAGTAGCTCGGAGGCGCCCGGCGGATCCCATTCCGCCACTCGGTCCTGCCTGCGGGCAAGAAGCGCCCTCCGGTTCACCTCCCCTAGTCGATGTTTCTCCCTGTCCTGGGCGAAGCTCTCCGTGAGGAAGTAGTTCGGAAGCGCCCGGCGGTCCTCGTTCCGCCGCTCGGTCCTGCCAGGGGGCGGGAGGCGCCTTCCGGTTCACTTCCCCTGTTGATGTTTCTCCGGTGTCGAGGGCGAAGCTCCCGAGAGGAGGGGCGTGGCCCTTCCCCCATCTCATCCCCTGCGTCGTCCGCCCCGCCTTGTCGCTCAACGTCCCATGGGCATCGATGCTGCGGCGGATGCGGTCTCGATGGATCACTATCTGATGTCCAGTGATCATGTGACGCAGGAGATAAGTGACTGGAGTCTTCTTTTCGATGATGATGTAGGGACCCTCGTACCGGGGCTCCAACTTGCCTCTGCCCGGTCGCGGGTAATCAATGTACACCAAGCCATGGGGCGCCTTCTCTTCGAACGGCTTCAATTCCTTGATTCCGTTAGCTTTCTCGTATCTCCGCATGAACTCTTCCACTCGGCGGTATATTTCGCTCAGACTCCTTTTCGGTCTTCGGCGTATTCCTCTGGGTTGTACGGGCTCACGCATGCCTCCTGTGGCATGCGAAATAGCTTTGAAGGTACGTTGGGGGTCGCCCGTACATCAAGAAGAATGGAGAATACCCGTGGCTCGATGCACTCGATGTTCAAGGACAATTCCACGGTGTCGAGGATTTTATCCCAGTCTCGTCCCGTTTCTTTACAAAGTATGCAGAGTTTGATGCATAACTCTTTATTCCGACGTTCGACCTCCCCGTTGCTTTGGGGCTGGTATGCGGCGGTCCTTGGTCGTACTTCCCAAACCCTGAAGAGCTCCTGCAAGGTAGAGTTCCAGAACTCCTTGCCTTGGTCGGATACTACTGCTGAAGGGGCCCAGTTTGCACCGTATCAAACGATGGCACTTGTCCGCCACCTCCCGGGCCGTCTTGTCCTTTATTGCTGCCAGTATGGTGAATTTGCTGAAACTATCCACACACGTGAGGATATAATGGCTGCCTTCCACGGTCGGAGGAAGGGGACCAACTAAGTCCACGTGCAGAAGTTCCCAAGGACTGTGGCCTCGCACACAAGGCATTGTTTCCACAGTCACTTTCCGCGTCCATTTGTTCCGCGCGCACGTGTCGCACGCTTGGACTACCTGCTGTACCTGTTGAACCATACCTGGCCAAAATAAAGGTCCCGTAGGATTTCTGTAGTCCGGCAGCTCCCGGATGAATGCTCCTGACGTCAGTGTGGGCTTTCCAAATGAGCTGCTCTCTCAACTTTTTAGGAACTACGATGACCTCTCTTCCGTTCGCATCGATGTAAACCAGCAGGTTCCTCACTAGTTTGACTCTCGACGGCTGGATGGGCTTGGTTACGGACCAGCTGAAAGCCTTTCCTTCTTCGATGGCTGCTCGAATTGCCGCTATTTCAACGTCCTTCTACTGTTGTTTGCCGATTACCTTGCGATCAATGATCGCTTTGTTCGGATATTGCGTTCACAAACTCCTTCGTCACTCCAGGCGGGCGGGACAACCAATCGGCCACTCTGTTGAGTTTGCCTTTCACGTACTCGATGAGAACGTCGCAGTCTTGCAATGTCATAACCGAACGCTCTAGTCTTCCATTTGGGCTCTCGGTGTCCTTCCCTCAGAAGCCACTTCAACGGCTTATGGTCCGAACGGACGATGACTCTCTGCCCAAATATAACATTGCTTCAATTCCTTTTGTTGGTTGGCCTCTGTTTTGATGGCCTCTTCTTTGGATTGTTGGGCTTCACCCCGTTCCTGGTGACCACATGGCCTAATTACCCCACCTGGGACTGTAATAACTGACATTTTTCCAACTTTACCTTTAAGTTGGCGGTGCGTAGGCTATCCAAGGCTCGTCGTACCCTCTCGTCATGTCCTTCTAAAACCTTCCAAGGACAATGAGGTCATCTAAGTAAATCTGTACTTCCTTGTCCAGTTGCTTCGGCAAAATAAAATTCATTACTCTTTGGAACACTGGTGGACTATTGGACAATCCAAACGGGACCACCCTGAACTCGAAATGACCGCTTCCCGTGGGGAAGGCAGTTTTCGAGATGCTATCGTCGTGAATGGCCAACTGCCAATCCCGAGCGTAAATCCCTGCTCGAGAAGTAATGAGTCCCGTGCAACTTGGCCAAGGTTTCCTCAATGATGGGTACTTAATATTTCCTTGCTGCCATTGACGTCCCAAGGTCTATAGTCTACACAAAGCCTCAGGGCCCTACGCTTCTTTTCTTCAATCGCTTCCCCTTTGGACTCCTGTGGTCACTCTTCGTTCCTAGTGATCACGTGGTCCTGGTACTCTACCGGTGACGGTAGTAGTTAATCTTTTCTTTCCCTCGTCGGTCTTCTTCCCTTTGAGAGCGACGGACATCGGTGAACATGCGTCTTGAGGTGTTTTCAATCTCTTCTTAGTCACTTGTGGAAATTTGACTCTTTCTCACCGTGACACTTGTTCCATTTTTTCGTTTCGGGCGAGGAATCAAACGGCTGTTCCGACGAACCTCCCCGTTCTCGTTGCCTCAACCACCATGCCGATGTCATCTTATCTTCAAGGTGATACTCTTCAGTCGTCACCTTTATTTCTCAAGATACTTTACCGCCTCCTTGGAAAGTGTTAACTTCCCGTTGAGATTTCCCGCTCTGTGATACTTGCAAACCACGCTGAGCCTCACTGCACATTCATTGCAGCGTAGAGTAAACGTCCAGGGGAAACCATACCCCAAATTTTCTTCTTCGTCTATTCCCTTTTCCTTTAACTTTCCTTTGGGGATTCTGCTCGACAACTTTCCAAGTATCCTCGAGCCTCACCGCATATCCCATGCAGTGGAGAATAGACGTCCAGGGGAACTCATATCCCCAATTTTCCACTGTCTATTCCCATATCATTTAACTTCCCTTTGGAATTCTGCTCGACAACTTCTCCAAGTATCCTCGAGCCTCACTGCATATCCTATGCAGCGGAGAATAGACGTCCAGGGGAACCCATATCCCCATTTTTCACGATTACCAATGGAAACGACCAGGTGGAACGGCTATGCTGTATCACTCCTTGATCCAGCATTTCTGCTATTTGTCGCTTTACCTCCTCCTCGTGTGTAATAGGTACCCTGTAGGGTCGCCTAAAGATGGGAGGATGGTCCTGGGTTTCCAACTTCATTGGCATCAGGTTATTATAACCCAATGGCTCGCCACCCAGTAAGAAGACATCTGAATAATCCCTTAGCCACTCTTCGACGATTTTCCTTTCTTTGTCGGAAAAGGATTTCCAACCAAGGACATGGGACTTGAGGCTTGTCACTCGTTCTTCGAAGTCCTTCTTCAATGCTTGACTTCCTTTCACCGTGACATTCGTTCCAATTTGGGGTGAGCGTCGACTACCCTCCCAATTAGCTCTGCCTCCGTCACTATGCCCACGACGTCTCTTTTTCGCCAAGGTATTCTTCGTCATCCTGATTGATCATCAGTAACCTCATCTTCCTCTGTGGGATCCTGCTCGGTAACATTTTTTAAGTTTCCCCGAGCTTCACTGCACATCCGTGCAGCGGAGAATAGACGTCCCAGGGGAACTACGTCCCCGGGTCTCTGACTTCCCTCGTCAGAATCACGGCGGCCACCTTTAGTGTTTCGTGCGGGATTGCCTCTACCAGAGTCACCCTCGCACTTTACTGTCTACTCCCTTTACTTGGATGGTTACTGTTTCATTCAGTGACTGTCCTCTTCCGGTGGTCTACCTGGGCTTCGTACCTTTGTTTCGTCTTCATGTCCTCCGAAACAATACGCCTATAGTCAAGTCTTGCTGAGCCTCTGGAATTATACAAACACAAAAGAATTCTTCAACCCCCCTTCCCATAGTCAAACTTACTTCTACTCCTCTTACATGAATGGGCGGGGCAGGTGCAACTGACTGAGAAGTTGGCCACTGTCCAATGAAGGCTCCCGATGTTCTTGTGCATAGCTTATGTCAATGTGACGGAAGCTCCACCATCGCTCAGCGCGGTGGAAGCTTGTTGAGCGACGAGTACTGGTAGGGTGATCAGTCCTAGCCGACGGACTCGCCGCTACTTCCTCTGAAGCTATTCGGGAGGCTTCTCCTTCCAATCCTGTCGAAGGTTTGCTCGATGGCACGCCTCTTCCCAATTTCGCATTTGCTGACAAATCTTGCACTGGCTCCGGCCACTTTCTTCCATTGTTTCCTCTTTGGAGTCTCTGTCTTCATTTGACTTGGTTTGTTTTCTCTTCTGGTTTCTCATGGGGTTGTAGTCACATTCTTGAGTTGTGTTATTCCTCCTGTGACCAGTGTCACAGTTCTTCCTTCTGGGCTCTCCTCTCTTGCTGGACTTGTCTCCGTCGTTCACCTCCACATCCTTGCTGTTGTCCTCCTTTGTGGCTGTTCTTTCTTCTGAATCTTGTGAGTTGTAGTCCCAGGATGTGGGAGGATTTTGCAGTTTCGCAGTCTTCGGCTTCTGTCATGTGGCGTTTCTTCTCTTAGGACCTCTTCATCTCTTAGTCCTAAGCTTGGGTTGTTTACCGAAAACTGGGTTGATTCCATCCAATAGTCCCGAAAGGATGTTCCTTTGATGCAATTACAAGCATACTCCGGCATAACGGTCTTCAACGCGTCCTTAGGTATGCCCACTTTAATATGTCTCCTTGTGGGATTAGCCTGAACCAAGGCATTACCTGCACTTAATGTTCTGTGGCAATTGGGTTGACTGTCTCACCTTGTTCCTTCCTGACGGCGTTTGGGCTGGTTCCTGGGTTCTCTTGTGCCCGTTCGCCCATAAACTTCGGCGAACTTCCTTCCAAGTGTGTCCAAAAGTCGTTTGCTCAGGACCCCTTACTGCCTGTTCACGTTGCAAAGGTAAGCTAGTACTCTTTAATACCTGTACGACGGTTTTTATATTCTGCCGGTCTTCGTCGGTGCGGTGTTTCTCGTCTCTTGTGGTGTGTGCACTTCTGCAAGGATTCTTTGGGATGTCTTCTGGGTTCTCTGGTCTCCACCCAATCCTTTCTTGCCTCGCAAGTTCTTCTGTAACGGGAGGAACTAGAGAGATTCTTCGGGGACGAACCCCCGATCTTCGGTTGTCCAAATACTCCCATCGCGGAATAATCATTACAAGGTCTTCCAGTTTCGACCTTCTTCGATTTATTTCTTCCCTAATTCCTTGCATTCCTTTATAACCGAATAATTTTGTAAATTTCTTTAAATTTTCCAAACTTTCTGTACTTATTTCGTTTAAGTTCGTTGTTTCGGAATCACTCATGTCACTTACGCTTTCCTCATTCGTTATTTCTACGCTCTTTACCGACATTGCGAAAGTTATTTGTTTGTTTATCTTTAAAACTGTAATCACTGTTAACGACCCTTCTTACTGTTCTCAATTATTGTACCGAATTATTGTTGCAAATACTTTCGTAGAATTACTGTTACAATTATTTCATATAATTGCTGTTACAATTATTTCATAAAATCACTGTTCCAGTCACTTCATATAATTGTTGTTACAATTATTTCATAAAATCACTGTTACAGTTACTTCATATAATTGCTGTTACAATTATTTCATAAAATCACTGTTACAGTTACTTCATATAATTGCTGTTACAATTATTTTCTACGTTCGTGCTTTATTGTTACGCAAATTTATTTTAACAAAAAGTTACACTCTTGCGATAAATACCTTGCAATAGGATCCCACTTCTGACACCATATGATGTACGCGCTCAACCCGTATATTTATTTATGGTATTGAACACCCATTCTCTGACTTTAATTCACTTCACGGGCACCCTTTAAGTTGGGCGTACCCGGTGATTTTATCTCTTATTTTCGTCCAGGATTATTCGGCCTACCCAAGACGGATGGCCCTTTAAATTGATAGGCTAGGTTCCTTCGGCTTCCACAAGCCTACTTTGAACGTTAATTTTCCCCAGCTAACAAGAGGGGTCTATCACAAGGTATTTAAAACAACACACGCCCTCTTATAAATTTTATTAAATGTTACTCGACACAGTACATGCATTTAATAGTTTATTCTGAATTACATCTATAAATTTTCCGACAATACAATAATCTTAACGTCAAAGACAAAGGTCACAGTTATGTGACTTTAAATCGTTAAATTGATCAACAATGATAAATCTAAAGAAAAGATTAATAGTTATCTGAATTTCAATAATTTATAGATCGAGGGGTTTTATATTTTAGTGCAACAAAAATAAATAACAAGAAATGAAGTGGTCGCAATTCGACCCAGATATTCAAAGAATAAATTTACTTACTACTGGCAGGAGACAAACTTACTCCCACTTGTGCTGCGTACGGACCGTAGATTTACGGCCCGCTACAAAGCTTGCAACTCTACAGTATATCCACAAACGGGACTTTCTTCTGAACCCAAATTGACGGATTCAGGAACTAGAGGCTCAGACGTACCCCGTTTAGCGTTTACTTGTAGCCAAATTAAATTAAGAGAAAGTTCACAAAACTCTTGGTCCGTTGGTTAACATTAAATTAAGATACAATCAAGTTCTCGGTTACGGTTGCTAACAATTAAATGATTATGCTCAAATTTCCGCGTAAACGAATTTCATGAACTATAAGTTCTGAATTTTTAATTTAGTGACAATTGATTCTTTCAGTTTTAAGTTTTCTTACACCACAAGTCTACAGGGGGTTTGTTTAACCACAGTTAACTTCAAGGAGGAACGACTACAACTAACTTTTCAATTTTCGAATTTACTTTACAATTTTGAAGGACCCCGCCTTCCAATGTTCTGAAAGCCTATCAAACCCTTAGATTTTCTTAAGATCGTCCCCCCAGGAGGCTATTCCCCATACAAGAGGGAAAGAAGGCGTCTTTACTACGTTTCCCAGGATCCTGGGCCCCCTGATTGGAGCGGGACCTGATTTCCGAGTATAAACCCCTCCTTCTTCCCAAAAATACATTTAAATACCGTTAACAGATTCGAAGTCTTAAGTTTATGACCCCCTCGTGGTTCAACTTTAGCAGCGTCTTCGAATCTGTCTTACAAAAGTCACACCATTATGCAAAAGAGATATTAAAATTTTCGACCTAGCGAAAGAGGAAACCACGCATTTGCACGTACGTCCAAATCCGTTGGATTACCCTTCTCGCTGGGGTCGGGTCTCGGTGATAAACCTCTGTCCCCACGTGGTTTGGTTTTATTACTTCTCTGATAATCCGAACTAAGATAGAACAACTTTAAACAATCTGAAACACTTCGGATTTATTCGTTCATGAGGGTTTAAAAACCAAACCACACTGCGTTCAGAGATGTACACCACGAAATCTTAAAAATAACATTCCTTCACTTATTTTATAAAAGATCTCTGCCTGCAACTTCATGGTTACGACAATATATATATATATATATATATATGCTGCAAATCCACAAGGAAAAAGAAAAACGATTCCAAGGCCTTTCGTGTATTCAGAGCTACACTTCGTCAGGGAATGAAGATAAAAGGCGAGATACCCATAAATATATACAACGTATAGGAAAAACAAAACAATTAGCACATACTTAACAAGGGTTAATGAGAGGCAAAATAAATTTTAACAGGATATTGTCAATTTTATACATTCCCGCACTGTTATTGAAATTGTTTTTAAAATGAATGAATGCACATTCTAGAATATTTATTTCTATTATATATCTGTTTTTAACAAGCGCTTTAGAACTATCCCACTTGATGCTATGGTTACATCTATACATATGGTTAAATAAAACATTGGAATTATTAGCTGTTCTACAAGCATATTTATGCTGTTTTACCTGCATATTTATGCTGTTTTACCCTAATATCTAACGTTTTACCGGTTTGGCCTATGTACAGTATACTGAGTTACATTGTGTACACCCGATCGAATACACACAACCAACAACATTATCAGGGCTATTCTTTATTAGGCGTGATTTAACAGTATTATTATACTTAAAGATTACATTAATGCCAATTGCTTTAAGTAAAGTTGGAAGGTATTGAAAATTAACATGGTAAGGTAGGCTAAGGATATTTTTACGCTGAAATTCCTTTACAATTACATTATTATAATACCTGTTCTTGGCTTTCTTAAGACAGTTATCTAAAAATGAAATAGGATAACATAATTTAGTACCAATGTTCATAATATTGCATAACTCGGAATCTAAAAATTCCGGACTGACAACTCTCAATGCTCGAAGAAACATAGCAGAGAAAATAGAGGATTTAATCGAAGGATGATGGTCAGAATAAAAATGCACTTAAGAGTTATTATTAGTAGGCTTACGGTAGACTTCATATTTGAACTGATTAAAGCATCTCCAAATTTTTAGATCAAGATGTACACAATGTAACTCAGTATATATAGGCCAAACCGGTAAAACGTTAGATATTAGGGTAAAACAGCATAAATATGCTTGTAGAACAGCTAATAATTCCAATGCTTTATTTAACCATTGGGATAGTTCTAAAGCGCTTGTTAAAAACAGAGATATAATAGAAATAAATATTCTAGAATGTGCATTTATTCATTTTAAAAACAATTTCAATAACAGTGCGCGAATGTATAAAATTGACAATATCCTGTTAAAATTTCTTTTGCCTCTCATTAACCCTTGTTAAGTATGTGCTAATTGTTTTGTTTTTCCTGTACGTTGTATATATTTATGGGCATCTCGCCTTTTATCTTCATTCCCTGACTAGGTGTAGCTCTGAATACACGAAAGGCCTTGGAATCGTTTTTCTTTTTCCTTGTGGGTTTGCAGCATTCATTCATTTCACGTGTTATATAGTTAAATTCATCCCATATATATATATATATATATATATATATGAATAGAAACGACGTAAATAAGGAGCGTCTCTGCACACGGGGAAGAGAAATAACGAATAAATGAAAAATGAGGCGAACCGCCCGGGAATTGAACCCAGGGCCTTCCAATTGCCGGTTGGATGCGCTACCATATATATATATAATTAGTTAGTTTGTTAGTTAGTCCAAGAACCTGTATTGTACTAAATATTCAGATGTATAATAAACTAACATGTTATTGCGTTTGAAAAATAAATCGGAAATGTTTAACTGAATGACGGACAATTTTTCTGGTTTTCACTTTCGGGAAAAGAAACGGAAAAGCTCAAAAAATGTTCGAACATGATTCACATATTTTGGATTCGTGTTAACCCATTTCCGTCACAAATGAGGTTTAAATAATTAAATATCGGTCTGTTTTTATCTGTATGGAACTTGTGTTGAGTCATTCCTGATCAAAAGAACATTGTCTACAGTTAAAGGTATTAGATTTTGAATTGAGAGAAAGTTACGTAGTTACAAATTACGGAATAACGAAGACTCGAAAATCCACCCGAGGTAAGCCCAGAAGAGGAAGTTTAGAAGAGAGAAAATTTCAGGAAGGAAAAGAAAAAGTTAGTATTCTGTATTCTTACATTATAAACTTTACTCGCATGTAGAACATTCATCCAGAAAGGTGGAAAGAGTAAAGTATTGGGACAGACAAAATACACCATCTTCGGCCAGCCACAACCAGTAGGAATAGTTGACGGAAGAGATATAGGAAAGTTAGAAAGAGAATAATGAAAATATGTTCTTAAGTGCCATCCTCAAAAAGAGTTATTCATCCAGTTATTCATTAAAGAAAATTTCAATATAGAGAATAAATGAAGCGCTGCGCTACTTAAAATGTAAATAAACCATGCGTTTTATTATCATTATTATTATTATCATTATTATTATTATCATCATTAAGGACTTTATCAATTCATGTCTGCATTCATTCCATCCTTGAGTAACTGCAGCTGGTTCGTGTTCGTAGGCAGTTTATTATATAATAATCTCTTTATCTCCTGCATTATAATAAGATTCGATTCAAGTTTATGGAAGAAGAAATTAGCGTCCCAAGGCCACGACCTCACCAGAGATTAACGGTATTATGATTATATTACAGTATGATCCTCAACCCCTTGTCAGAGTACAACATCGCAACATTGAGTTTACTGCCCCACGACTCACTATTTAATGATTTAACAATAAGATTGGGGTTGTTTAACCTCCTTCGCAACATCTAAGGTCATATGACGGAGGGGACCTACAGCTTTACGTGGGATCCGAACCACGGGTCGCTACATAATCTGGACACGGAGGACGATCTCCCATCCAACTACTACCCAGACCCAATGTCGACTTCACTGATCAACGGGAAACGATGTTACGACATTGGCTACGACGCAGCCCTAATGATTTACCAGAAAACACACTTTGTACTAAGGTTAGGTTAGGTTACATTAGGTTTGGTTAATTAATTTAGATATATGGATTTGAAAAAGTCGGTACCTCTCATATACTGAGATTCGCACATGTGTGTGTGTGTGTGTGTGTGTGTGTGTGTGTGTGTGTTTACCTATTACGTCAAATCTGTAGTAAATAATATCCCAACTATATATGATACAGGCACCCGAGAACAAAAAACAAATATCTTTGCAGTTGATTTGCATTCCAGTATGGTTGTGTCCATAAAAAATTTGCCAAAATATTCCTTACCACTTGACTTATATAGTTCTACACTTATCCTCCAAGAGGCTTCGGTCAAAGAGAGAGAGAGAGAGAGAGAGAGACTCCTAACATGCAAAAAAATTGTTACGAAACTACAGTAAGATATTTTCCTCAAGGAAAAATCCCCAAAAACTACTAAAAATTCCATTTCCATTTACGTACAGTATTCACCTTCATGAAACGGAATATTCGTAATCTTTCAATCCTGTATATACTAGAATGCCCGCTGCGTCTTGCTCAGCAAAAGCTCCCGAAACACAACCTAGGGAGGATTTGGGAAGGTGCGAATGTGTTGCTAAAACCTTCCCTGGTCCTCTCTTAGTTTATATACTAAATTTGGTGCAGATTACTTTAGCCGTTTGCGGATTAACCTAGCCGTTTAGGGCCTCCCCAGTCCCCCTCCCGAAGGGTGGTACTGGGAGGAGCGGGTGTGTTACTAAAACCTTCCATGATTCTCCCTTAATGTGTATACTAAATTTGGTGCAGATTACCATAGCCTTTTAGGAGTGTATAAACGAACACACATCATCATCATCATCATCCCCTATATATTGTAGTGTTTTCGGTTATTAAAGAGCCTATTTAGCCGATATATTAAGAATGCAACAGGTAATTAAGTATCTGTCCAGCTATAACAGTCGAATTTTTCACCGACACAACCTTAAGGATTTTCGAAAGAACGCACCGGTAGGCTTATTTTAGTTTTTATTAAAATGCTAAATTAATTTACATTTACAGGCGGTTAGGGCGAGGTCGAAAGTTAATACATAAATCAGCACCGAGAGAGAGAGAATTTGGTAATTTTCGAGTCACATTAAACTGACAAGCTATACTTACAAAATTTTGAGAGCCCCAAAAACCTGTGATCCTGCCTGAACAACCTCTAGAATTCAACTCCCCGTATGTAGGATCTTATGGCACCCTTGTAGAGGGTTTTCCCCCACTTCTTTCCCCACTTCTCCCATTCCCAACCGAAACACCCACAAAAATATATAAAAACCATTACAATCTCTAAGAAGTTACAACAGACATCTTAAATTTATCTTTCAAAAACGACTATATAAAAAACTATATTAAAAGTTTAATTCGAAATACTCAGCCATTTCTCTCGGTGCCCTTTATTAAATTTATTACAAATCATTATAATTTCAATAAACAACCCAAAAGATTCTCATTATATACAATTTCAATCCAAACAAACAATAATTTATCGTAATTTGAACATTTATAAAAAACATTATAATCTTTAAGAAATATCATTATTAATATTCTTAATTAGGCATTACTACAATATACTTTATAATGCCCCATCAGAATTCGAACCCGGGACCTCCTGAGTAAGAATCATGAGAGCTACCATCACACTACGACGGGATAAAAGTTAACACAATCTGTCCTACATGTAAATGACTGAGAAAGCACTTAACACTTTCGCAGCATTTAATATCTCCCTGGTATAGCACTCATGAGTGGTGGCCGGACAGTTCGCTACTGGACAGTTCGCTACTGGGTCTGTTCGTTACTAGGTCACTTCCAGTGGTGGGCACCGTTAACCAAAAAGTTAACTTCGATAACGATAATCCGTTAACCCCAATTTTTAACTCCGATAACGATAATCCGATAATTTTACTACAAAGTTAACGAAGTTAACGATAATCCGTTAACGATAATTATTTCTTTACTAATATTTTAAAAAATCAAGGAAAAAAGCTTTAAAACCCATAGAAAATGTTTATTTATGCAAAATCCAACAATAAATAGGTATTTAACTGTATTTTTATCAAGTTTTGCAACTTTTTGCTTAATAACTTTTTTTTATTTTTAATAAAAAATGTACTGATTACATGTTTTGAAACCCTTGTAACCACTAACCATTAACTAAATTTTAATTTACCAGAGAATTATTATGGCGGGAACTGAAAGGTAAAATTAAATTTTAGGCACATTTATTAAAGACTATGACACAATGTGCTGGTTGCCCTTCAGAAAGACCAACTTCTCAAAGTTAGGCCCAACTGCCAGTCTTGACCTCTTGGGCCTCAGGATGTCCTTGCCGAGAGAGAAGAGCCGTTCTACTGCGGCAGAGGACGGAATTGGCAGACAAGTTATGGCGGTTTGAATTCATTCGCGGAGCGGTGATCTTCCGTGAATGACTCCTCGCAGTTAACGTGTTAACGGACTTTAACAGACTAAATATCGAGTTATCGGAAGTTAACTGGTCCGATAACGATAAATGGAAATTAACTTCCGTTAAAAAAAGTTAACTTCGTTAATTAACTGTTATCGGATTAACACTTTAGTGCCCAACACTGGTCACTTCGCTACCATTAAAGGTTAAAATCATTGTTATATTATTTTATACATAAAGCTGTGTTAACAATATTTACATAGGTAAATAAACTGAAGTACATTTGTTGATGTTTATTAAGACATAAAACGGGACTAGAATGTTTCATGGACTGCTCTCGATTTTCCTACAAAATTGCAAACAAGGGCAGTCGATGACCCTGATTTTGTTTCTGCAATCGTTTTTTTTGAGAAACCTAACCTAGCCTAACCTGACCTAACCTAGAAAAATGTATACTATAAAAATACATTTTTCTAGTATACATTTTTCTAGGTTAGGTTAGGTCAGGTTAGGTTAGGTTAGGTTAGGTTTCTCAAAAAAACCGATTGCAGAAACAAAATCAGGGTCATCGACTGCCCTTGTTTGCAACTTTGTAGGAAAATCGAGAGCAGTCCATGAAACATACTAGGTCCCATAAAACATTTGTTAATGTTTATTTTATACCACGTGGCGTGACCAACTAACTAACAAACTTTTTTGAATATGGTAGCGAAACAACCTAGTAACGAACAGACCTAGTAGCGAAATGTCCAGTAGCGAAATGTCCTGTAGCGAACTGTCCGGTAGCGAACTGTCCTAGCACCCTCATGAGTGTCATTCCAGAGAGATCTGAATTCAATATTGCCATTACTTACAATGTGGAAGGTTAACATCGTGAAACACATGTGGATGCAAAAGCGTTGTTTCCTCGGTCAATTAAATATACAACACGTTTTGTTAACCTTTCTCCTCTCATAGTGTGATGAATGATAATAGTGATCACTATTCCAACTCAGGAATGCCCAGGTTCAAATCGTGGCGGGGGCTTATTTTGTTTCATACAAAAACCACGCGCGCTCATGCGTGTTATTCTCTCTCTCTCTCTCTCTCTCTCTCTCTCTCTCTCTCTATATATATATATATATATATATATATATGAGGGGTCGCGCGTCTTAAGGTACCTAAGCGCCACCACAGGCGAAAACGTGTTTTTGATGGATATCACTATTTTCACCCTTCCTCTATCGCGTGGTTTGGGGTATAATGACCTTACGACACTAGAAGTATGGTTGAAAACCTTATGGAGCGAACTACTTTTTTCACCTCTATCGCCAGTTGGGCTCTGCCGCCCAGATGTGATGCGCGTCTTGAGGCCCCAATATCCCGTTCAACTGGTGGGAGGTGATGGGGGAGAGATAGGGATAGGGAGAGAGACAAACAGACAATAGACAATAATAAGAGAAGGTATGGAATGACAGCGTAGTGAGTAGTGCTGTTTCTTCTTTTTTTATTAATTTCTTTAATTTTTTTACTAATAATAGGCAATAAGGCATTGACTTTTTGCTCAATAATGTTTATTTACCTGCCATATATGTGATTTACATTAATATGGAATCATTCTGTGCCAGAAATCGCACCCAAAGTTCGGCATAATAATAAAATAAAAAAATTTAAAAAAAATATATATAAAATATAAAATATGAAAATCCATTCCAAAATCTCATCAACATCTTTATTAGCATACTTAGAACTCTAATTTAGCCAAATATGAACGTTCTAGCTCAATTAATAACAGAGATACTATTGCCAGAATAATGCTGAACTTTGGAGACGATTGCCAGAATATTGCTGAACTTTGGAGGCGATTTCTGGCGAATTTAAATTTTGGCGCTTAGGTACCTTAAGACGCGGGACCCCTCATATATGGAAACCCTTTTCTCATTTACTTTCATACCATTAATTCTCTGATACACGAGTGTTGAGACTAAATTAATGTAATAATAATAATAATAATAATAATAATAATAATAATAATGAAATTTTTATGAAGCACTAAAAAATTAAAATATATTTTTATAAATAATTTAGAGGTTGCGTGGCAAGAAAGCATGATGAAGAAAAAGTGTGAAAGAATAATTTAATGAATCATTGTCGTTGATGATCCACGTCGACAGCATTAGAAAGCTTTATCACATTATATTCAGTTATTAATGAGTTTTGCAATAACAGTCGATATCTAGATATAAAGTCTCTCTCTCTCTCTTTCTCTCTCGTGCGATTGGCACAAATATATTACTGGTTAGTTTATGCAGCAGTGCTATCTAGTGTACGATCTTTACGTGTGCATAGGGTAATTGTAGAGCTAGCTTATATAGTCTTGTAAAATTTGCTTGGCTACTTTTCCAGTGTCACGGTATTTTTCCAACCATTTTTCTGGAAGGGAGCGGAGGGTGAGGAGAGAGCCTTATGCTTTTCTATCCATATTTTTACTACCGCTAGAATAGGTTTAAAATGAACCAGTTTAATAACAGGAGCCTCCCCGAGTTGACCGAAAGGTCTTTGAGGCTTCCTCTTGTCCTTGTAACTCTCTCTCTCTCTCTCTCTCTCTCTCTCTCTTTCTCTCATTTCATAAGATTTTAGGAAAGCAAATTTCGGTGATTTTAGGGCTTTATTAAGTTCAATAAACTGAGAATAAGCAACCAGCAATAAATTATAGGCCTATGACTTCTGTTATTGGAAAGCTTTTAGAATCAGTTATAGGCCAAGAGTTTTAGACAAAAAAGATGGAATTTTGAAAAAAAAACAAGCTGATTTTTTCAGGATAGGTTCCTAATAGAGTGTAGAATAAAATACTAAAACCCCAAAAATCCGACTTGTGCTTAACTCAGAATTCAAGATGGCGTCTAAGATGGCTGCCATACAGTAAATCAGCACTAACTCGGGAACTAATTGAGATAGAAGCATGGTACTAAGATTTAGGTAGAGGTTTTCAGCCATGCTCGATTAACTGAACACCTTAAAATTGCTGCATTGGCCTTGGATTGATTATTTATTGGTACCTGCATCATACTAGAAAAGCA
The DNA here is from genome assembly GCA_023014485.1 of Bathynomus jamesi. Classification (NCBI taxonomy): domain Eukaryota; kingdom Metazoa; phylum Arthropoda; class Malacostraca; order Isopoda; family Cirolanidae; genus Bathynomus; species Bathynomus jamesi. The sequence goes on along the minus strand of JAJOZX010011856.1, from coordinate 47,648 downwards.
ACGGATAATAAGACAATACTGTTAATATTGCTTGTATTATCGAAATCAATCAGTTATCAGCAGAAACAGTAGGAGTGTTGAAACAGGTGAGCCCATTGCATGTAGAGCAGAGCGGAGAACAATAGAGCCCAACTTTTCTACAACAACATGCCTTCCGACAATTGGTCTTGCAACCACAGGAGATTATTCGGAGAAGGTTGTTGGGTGCACGTATTTGCTCTGTGAAGACAGGCATCAACTGTCCATCGTCTCGCAACCACCATCCCTGATTAACACAATGGAAGGCTAAATTGTCATTACATTATGGCAGTTTTGTAGTCACCATCATGGCACATACATTAGTATGTAGGCAGTTGACAGATACAGTTCCTTACTCTAATATATATCCACTGTATTTTTCTGAGCATACATATATTACATCATGACCAGTACATACAAGAAGTGTTGAAAACAATATGGAATTATTACCCAATCTGTTGCATCCAGCTGGTTGCCGGCCCATTGCTGCTCCAATGGTCTGTTGCAGTGATCACATTGAAATCGGCATTATCAGATACAAATTGAATAATGCCGTCAGTGTCCTCAGGTAGTGTGTTTGTGATGGTAGAGGTCAATGCAGAGATCAGACGCTCGACCTCCTTGTAGGTTTGAGAAAAGCCCATGCTGCTGAGGATATCAATCAGCTCCCATGATGCCTATTTCTTATGGACATACAGGGCCAGTGCCAGGAGGAGAGGTGATATAAATGACCTCGGATGACATGCCGCAATTATGGCATGGCTGATGGCTGTGCTCTTCCTTTCCATTGGTCTACTCTCATGCCGAGATGAAATGATTCCTCACACGAACCGCCATAAAGGTTCGGGAATGTGAGAAAGAAGGTCGTCATCAGAGAGGGATGTTATATCAGGATACGTGTCGGTGTCATACACGTGTACCCTGATGCTGTCTCTTATTATTAAAGCTGCTATGTCGATTATAACATTCTGATCTGCTGAACAGTCAGGTTTTTTGTCAGTATTCCACTTCTCCCTGAGTATGCGATGACTTCTGTCTCGAAAGCATACAATGCTGGTGTGATGATCGTGGTTGGTTATTATGACGTCGTCACCGTAATGTCTTTCCAATTTCACCTTCAGCCATTTCAGGCTATACTCATCATCTCCGTCCAGGTAGACAGTCATCTGCTGTGCTAGTTCAGAGATAGAGAACTGACATTCATCTCTAACATCCAACCACTCACATAAACTCAAGAATGCTAATTCTTTCTTCGTATTTGTTGCATTGGAGGTACGATTTGTTGTACCTGGGAGAGGGTGGCCCAGCAGAAACTGTTGCCGACAATCCCGATGGTACCTCGCCTCATCAGCAACAAGATCATTTACATTACTGAGACGACCAAAAACATTCACACCTAGCTCGTCACCTCTGCTGAGGGCTATTTCTTTCAGTTTTGTTGTAGGAAGCGTCTGTACAGTAGACCCTAAACGACGTCTATGCTTGGGTAGCTTAGTAGTAGGACCACTTTCTTCTGCACAGAAAAGACAGTCCTCCTGCATATCGAACTGAGATCCAGACCGCAAATCAGGTGTGACCGGCTTTCCCAGCTCCTCGTCCACTTGTGGTCTTGTTCAAGAAGTATAGATAAGCTTAGTAATGGCAGTATAGATTATCTGATATTGATCTATTTATTTTATTAGTATTATTGAATTTCTATATTGAATTTCTATATATATATATTTATACATACACAGAGTGTATATATATATATATATATTATATATATATATATATATATATATATATATAATATATATATATATAATATTGAATAGCATATATATTGAGTGTCTACATAAAAAATATGCAACCTACCATTTGTTGCATTTCTCTTCCTTTTGGACTCTATTTTCGAGGGGCGAGTATATTCTTCGAGGCAGTCATCATGAACTTGAAATGACAGTTCCAACCCTTGAAGCGCCTGATGTAAACCATCTTCAATTCTCTTACTGGCATTGCTGATGGTAATAACTCTTTCTTACCGACTTTAGTTGGTTTAGAAGAGGAAAAATCCTCACCACAGATAACACAGTTGTTGCTCACTCCGTTTCTGAAATACAGGGTGTACATAAAGTCAGGATCTATTTTTGTGAAATAATTATTTTTTTCTATTTTTCTTTTCAGAAGCCCTTAGAATGAATACAGAAGATCGTGTGGCAATACGAAAATTGGTGAACAAATTTAAACGAACGGGATCTGTAAATGATGAAGCAAGATCAGGACGACTGTGTATGTCAGATCTTACCGTGAATGCAGTACGCGGAATTATCACTGAGGAGCCACGTACGTCCGTTCGTGCTGCATCACACAGACTCGGCCTCCCGACGTCATCTGTGCACAAAATTCTGAAAGTTAATTTGCAGAAGAAAAGCTATCATTTGCAGGTTTTACATGATTTACATGAGGAAGATTTCCCTCGACGAAATGCTGTGTGTGCTGATCTCGTAGAACAAATCTGGAGTGATAATTTAATGGACAACATTCTCTTTAGTGATGAAGCCACTTTCCATACGTGTGGAAAAGTAAATCGCCATAACTGTCGAATTTGGGCAGATGAAAGACCGAATGATTTCGTCCAAAATTGGGAAAGAGACTCACCTAAAGTTAATATCTGGATGGGTTTAACAAAATCTAAGGTTTATGGTCCTTTTTTCTTTGCTGAAGCTACAGTTACGGGGCTTATTTATCTGGACATGTTGCAGCAATTCCTTGAACCTCAGCTGATTGGGGATAGGATTGTTAGTACCGTCGTCTATCAACATGATGGTGCTCCTTGTCACTATGCCAAAATTGTTCAGGATTATCTAAATGGACGTTTTCCAAATCGCTGGATCGGACGCGGAAGCAACAGACCTTGGCCGCGAGATCACCAGATTTAACCCCTTTAGATTTCTTTGCATGGGGCTTTATCGATCGCACGTCTATCAGACGAAGATTACGAGTCTTGAAAACTTACGTACACGTATACGAACTGCTGCAGATAACATAACCCCGCAAATGCTCCAGAATGTGTTTAGAAATGCTGCGGAACGATTTGAGCTGTGCAGGGATACTGATGGGCGTCACGTCGAATCCTACTCTTAATTATTTAATAAATGTTACCACTTTATCATTTTATGATTGAATTCCATATAATTTCCAAGTGCTTCACAAAAATAGATCCTGACTTCATGTACACCCTGTATAAAAATGCGTGTTGTAGCCTAGTATAATGTGTATGTACTGTAATAGTAGGGGTCGGGGAATGTAGCATTTTTTTTAGGACGAGTGGGTTCTATGGTCATTTTGGCTGCTGAATACGAATCTGGCTAGTTCTTGGACTTAAAATTAATTTTTGACCTGGTTCAGTTTTTTTTTCAAAATGGCAGCCAAAAAAATCGATTTTTTGTTTTAATGATAAAAAAAACCGCTACCCTTCACATGTAATATGTCTTTTCATATGTTTTCATGGTCGCTGAACTAAAAAATGAACAAATGAGAGACATTAGGAGTGTGGTTAAGCAGATAGATGACGAAAAATTTTAAAAATGCCCGATCCATATCGAACATAAAAGGATGAATGAGGCCTCCCACCTCCAAACCTTTATAACTGATAGAAAAAATAATTAGTTGATAAATGCTTGCTATATTTTTAATCATGGTTATGTTCATTCTTCACTGTTGTTAAGTATCTAGTGTGTCGTAATAGTGATGTTTTATTTAGGCTTACTTTAGTGTTTTGGCTTGTTCTGGCGTTTGGCTGCGTTCTCTTTTGTGGTTTCTTGTACTATCAATGACTCAATGTTGTGCTAATTTACTTTAATAATAATTGTATACATTACTTTAATAATAATATAGTATATATACTTTAATAATAATAGTAAATAATATATCAAATACAATATTTGATATAATATACTTTAATAATAATATATATAATACATCTAGCATGACTATAATTTGTATTACCTATCATATTTCGGTGTTATATGCCGACTAATGGGGTTTTACTGTACTTGCAGATCCTAATGCTTAGTGACTGCTGATTCATAATGATGGCTGATGAAAGGAAATCACGCAGTGCCGCCAGAAAAGAACTTTTTGGGGAAACCTACACAGAAGTGAACGAATTTAAACCGACTGGAAAGTTGCCACTAGGGACAGTTTGCAAAAAAGGAGTAAAAGGACAGAAAATTCAATGACTTGAGATGATGCCAGCATGATAGTTGCAAATGAACTAAGACGAGATTGGATTAATAAAAATGTCTATCCCATGCATGAAAAAAACAGCGGCGAAAAAAATAAGAGACGGTTATGAACATTTTAACAAACTGTGAAAGAATGAATGCTGCCAACAAAAACCTAATAGTGTCGAATGGTACCAAAAAGCGAGCGGCTTTAATGATCAGCTCACTAAGAACGCCTACAACAAACAACAAACTTAAAGAAAAACAAACAGAAACATTTAGGGAATTCATAACAACACTAAACCACTCCACAGATACATCCAGGCTATACAAGACTATAAACAGCATTACCCACTCTAACAGTGGCATTCACACCTCACACGCGGCTATCTGTCGCAGCCAAAATAATATTCCAACATATACACAACAAGCTAACATTCTATCATAGTTAATCACTACGCAAAGATAAGTCACTTAAACAGAGACAACAACCAGAAACACACAGCCAGACAAACATCCAGACAAGAGAAAACCTACAGACTCGACACGACTATTACACCCTTCAATACAGACCAGACCACCAAGATCATCAAAAACATTAAGAATTCGAAGGCTACTGGACCAGACAACATATCTAACATACACCTTAAACACTTGGGCCCACAGGGAATACTAGCTTTCACAAACATCAGCATATATTCATACCAACACTGTATTATTCCTGATATATGGAAACAAGGTAAAATTATTACACTACTCAAACCAAACAAAAATCCAACAGAACCAGCTTCCTATAGATCCATTACTTTACTATGCACACCTTCCAAAGTAACAGAAAGACTAATCTTACAAATCACCAGCCCACACATACCACTCTCGCCTACTCAACATGGATTCAGATCTCACCACTCAACCACGACATTACTCACTAACCTCACGCAGCACATCATGGATGGCATTAACTCCAGACCACCAGCTAAACGTACACTATTAGCAACAATAGACATTAGTAAAGCATTTGAGGCTATCCCACGCTTCCCTCTCATAAACAAAATACTCAACACAAACATGCACAATAACACCAAAAGGTGACTGAGCAACTATCTTTCAGGAAGATACTCACATGTCACATTTAATGGCAAGTCATCCAAAAACAAGCTTTTTCCGAACGGGGTCCCTCAAGGCTCTGTTCTCTTACCAACACTGTTCAATTTATACATGCATGACATTCTAACACTCATAGACAACAAGCTTACCTTGTCATCATATGCAGATGACATCACTCTAACATCCACCCACGGCAACATCGACACCGCTACAAATAACCTACAAACATACATAAACAATGTACAAGACTGGCTCACACACAATAGACTCAAAGTAGCGCCTACAAAATCAACCATCACCTTGCTAACTCCACAGCTTACACTAAGCAACACCAACATTCCACACACTCACAGGACCAAAATACTTGGGGGTCACATACAACACATCATTATCTTTTGCACTTGATGCGGTGAATGGTCCAGTGTCTTGCCGAGACAAGAACTTCTCCTGAAGAGCTTTCGAGTGATAGTAAGAGTAGCTAACATGGTTTTTGATCAAGATTGGAAGCTGAAGGCAGATGATAATGAGAAAGATTGTGAGGGTGAGATGGAGAGTGATGACGAAGAGTTAAAAGTCCGTCACCAGTATTCAGACTTGACGTATGTATTTCCGAGCCACAGATCAATAATGCAATATTTGGAAGATGCTTCATACTTGAATCTAGAGTATGTCGCTCAACAAAGCCTCAACAAAGAGGATAACGTTGTGAGTGTAGAACTTGACGATACGACCAAGGCTGCCGGCCACCGGCTGTACGACGTGAAGGCTGACCATATCACCATCGCTGGTCCATCTGGCCTGAAAATGTCGCTGATAACTGAATATCTGGAAAACGTCAGCCATTCCGGAGAGGATGGAGCCAGAGCTTACGAATTCAAATTGAGTTGTCTAGCCGTACTAGCAAATTCTACCACTGACGAACTCAAATCTTAAATAGACTTCTGGATGTCTGATCGAGCTAGTGAATGTGAAGTACTTTTACAGCATGTTGGAATCGAATCAAACAAGATCTTGAAGTACTGCGCCCATATCATTTTAGGAGTAGATCACGCTATAGACACTGTTTAAAAACACATTCATACTTTGGAACTCATTGCAATTGCTAAATTTCTCTCTCCCAGCCACGCCTCCCATTCGGTATCCCTATATAATGACTATAAATCTTGGATGGCGGATAATGGACTCATATGTGATGGATTCAAAGAATTTGTGGCAAACCAATTTGGGAGAATCGCCGAGTTAGCAAAAGAATATTTGGCGAGGCGAGACTCCATCCAAGCTTTCTTTGATGCCGTTATGATGGAGCTTCTTGGAATTGACAAGAAGGATGACGAGAAAAGTGAAAGAACTTGGTCTGGAGTAAAACGTTTCTTTGAAGGTAAGGTGGTTCAATTGAATGAGTTGATGGCTGTAAGGAAGGAACAAGCCAGATCTGGTAAAGATAAACTTGAAGCTCTAGTTCTAGACGAAGTCATTGATACTGTAAATAATCAGCTGTCTTGTATGGACTATTTAACAAGATCAGACGATGACGCTAATCCAATCTTGATGTATGCCCCTCTGACAAATTTAGGATGCGAATCAGAATTTTCAAAACTTGACAACCAGTGGTGGTAGCACATCCATTCAAACGTACTCGAGAAAAAAATGTTATTGTGACTAACAGACTTCTGATAGACTCTTCGTTCGAATCAAAGTCTCTTGAGGATAGGAAGGCATCCTGGAAATGGGCCACTTCAAGAAAGTGAAGAAATTAGAGGAAGATTTTCTAGCTACTGTGCATGCTGCAAAGAAATTGTCCCTACTGAAAAAAGAAGAGCTCGAAAAGAAAAAAGCTTGCAAAATATTGGCGGTTTTGGAAAATTGCAAGAAACATGGAGGCCCTATGACTCCAAACAACCTGGATGCTCTGTATACGAACTGAACGAAAAGCAGCTCCTGACAGAAATTGCCTATTTGAGACTCACCATCACACCAGATATTCGTCAAATGAGACGTGTTAAAGTGAGAGACGGGAAATTCAAAATGGAAAAATTTAGTGTAGATGAACTGAGAAATTCTATTAAAAATGCCTTACGATCAGAGGACAATGTTACTAGTGATATTGATAGTTTTTTGAACAATGTATTGTAAATAAGATGATTTCATGATTTGAATTACATCATGGAACTGATATGAATGCCTTGTGTTTCTTCTCTACATGATTTTTTTTTAATAAAATAATACCTTTCTTTTCCATTTTTTGCCTATAACCGCTAAACCACGCATCGAATGTCTCTGATTTGTTCACTTTCAACTTCAGCGACCCTAAAAAACATGAAAAGCCATATTACATAATTATGAGGGGTAACGGTTTTCTTAAGCATCAAAAAGAGAACACTATTTTTTTTCCCGCCATTTTTAAAAAAAATCCACTGAACCAGGTCAAAACTTCATTTTAGGTCCAAGAACCAGCTAGATTTGTATTCAGTAGCGAAAATGGCCATAGAAACCACTCGTCTTGTTGGCAATTTCCAAAAAAAGTCATTATTCCCCCAGCCCTAGTAATAGTGTAATTGTAATGCACAATTTGTATTCATAGTTCATCCAAGAATATTACACCTACAATATGTATAATAACTAATATAGCCACATATGACTGATATAAAAACCAAATGAGTGAGAATGCTTACTTTGCCTGATACCACTTGCATGCGATGCCGAAAATATTCATCACCTCGCGCTGCTAATGCCTCGAGGCAACTGAGCAAGCTTCGTGTCGGAGGGTAGCAATGACGTCATTATGAAGTTACTTCCAGATGCCATTAGATAGTTTTTGTGTTAAAAGCGCAAGTTTCAAGACTATTGGAGCAAACTATTACCTGAAAAGTATGTTATCTATAACACTGATATTATCTTATTATCCAGTATGGGTCTGGCAGAAATAAATCTTGTTTAATAATCTTTTAGAATTTTCTATGAAGTAATTGGTATTTATGATTGTAATAGGGCGGTAGATATACTATATTTAGATTTTCAAAAGGCGTTTGACAAAGTTCCGCATAAACGATTATTAGAGAAAGTTAAAGCTCACCGAATAAGCGGCCAAGTTCTTAACTGGATTTATAATTGGCTAACATATAAAACAAGGGGTAGTAACAAACGAAAAAGAGTCAGGGTGGGCTAATGTAATTAGCGGTATTCCGCAAGAGTCATTTTTGGGACCAGTTTTTTTAATAATTTATTACATAAAATTTTGAATAAGATAGCTATCCTCGAGAAAATTAACTAAACTATTACCTTCCGCGTCTCCCTGCATTTTATCGTAATCCACGTTGGCGCAATTAAAGTCACCCATAACTAAGGCCTGCTCACTACCTATTATTCTCTTAAGTTCACGGTATAACGCTTCGCCCGTATCAGCTGTTTGATTAGGGGGCCTATATATAACGGCAACAACAAGTTTGAAATTGTTTAATTTAAGTTCTGCTATAGTCGAATCTATCGGTTCTGGAATTCTGTGCTTTACTTCTATAACGTTCGCAATATTATCTTTGATATGCAATATAACACTGCCTCCTCACCTCCCCTACAAAGTCACGTGTTTCAATGCTAAGCCACGATTCATTTATCGCAATTAAATCAGTCTTTACAAACAATTAAAGAAAAAAATTCGTTTATTTTATTTCGTAGGCTACGAGCATTTAAGGATAGAACCTTCAAATTGTTTGTAACCGCCGCGCGCCAGGGAATTTTAAGGAAATTACGCCGGGACCGTTCGAGTTACGGCAGTCTGAAAACAAGAAACAATAATATGAAATAATCTTTCTAAACGCGCAGCTCCAACGTCATTAAGGTGAAGTCCATCTCCGAGGAACAAGTCCCTCCTGCTGTAGAAACTGCCCCAAAAATTCGCAAAATGCACTCCTTCCTGTTGACAAAGTGATTTTAGGTTATTGTTGATATAGGTCGCCTTGCTGTAGAACTCGTTACGTTGGATAATTCGAGGAAGTATACCTGTTAAAACAATCTTAGTTTTTTCTTTAGTCGCACGAGTAAGTCCCTGTACCTAGCCAGCAGCTCTTTCGATCTAGAATTTAGAACGTTATTAGTACCGACGTGAATAACATACGTTGTGTCCTCAGAGGTTCCGTCTGTCAAAAAATCAACACTATTAGTTATATCCTCCACCCTTGCACCAGGGTAGCAGTAACGGCGCCTACGACGGGGGTTCCTCCCGCAGAATTCCTCGAGCTGCCCTCGACCAATGGAATCACCAAACGAGTCGTATTTCAGGTTCATCTACGTCTTCGAAGCCTAAAACAGAAAATTTATTGTTCGCTAATACCGGTAGACATGTCTTAGGTTGTCTCAATGGGGCTCCATTACGCACTTGCACGAAGGGTATATATATATATATATATATATATATATATATCGTAAAGAACGACGCTTGTATAGGAGATATTCCGCGCAAGACGAGAAAGAGAAGATCCCGGGTTCGATTCCCAGGTGGTACTTCATTTTTCATTTGTTGTTTTCTCTTTCTCGTCTTGCGCGGAATATCTCCTATACAAGCGTCGTTCTTTACGTTATTTATACTGCGTGTTCTTTGCAGTTGAATGTATATAATGTTACGGCATGCGGGAGGTGCCCCCTTGGGGCATTGGTTTCTGCGAGTATGTAGAGGAATTACGGCATTTGGAAGAGTGAAGACCATGGTGTAGTGGTATCGCGTCTGACCGGCAATCGGAAGATCCCGGGTTCGATTCCCAGGTGGTACTTCATTTTTTCATTTGTTGTTTTCTCTTTCTCGTCTTGCGCGGAATATCTCCTATACAAGCGTCGTTCTTTACGTTATTTATACTGCGTGTTCTTTGCAGTTGAATGTATATAATGTTACGGCATGCGGGAGGTGCCCCCTTGGGGCATTGGTTTCTGCGAGTATGTAGAGGAATTACGGCATTTGGAAGAGTGAAGACCATGGTGTAGTGGTATCGCGTCTGACCGGCAATCGGAAGATCCCGGGTTCGATTCCCAGGTGGTACTTCATTTTTTCATTTGTTGTTTTCTCTTTCTCGTCTTGCGCGGAATATCTCCTATACAAGCGTCGTTCTTTACGTTATTTATACTGCGTGTTCTTTGCAGTTGAATGTATATAATGTTACGGCATGCGGGAGGTGCCCCCTTGGGGCATTGGTTTCTGCGAGTATGTAGAGGAATTACGGCATTTGGAAGAGTGAAGACCATGGTGTAGTGGTATCGCGTCTGACCGGCAATCGGAAGATCCCGGGTTCGATTCCCAGGTGGTACTTCATTTTTTCATTTGTTGTTTTCTCTTTCTCGTCTTGCGCGGAATATCTCCTATACAAGCGTCGTTCTTTACGTTATTTATACTGCGTGTTCTTTGCAGTTGAATGTATATAATGTTACGGCATGCGGGAGGTGCCCCCTTGGGGCATTGGTTTCTGCGAGTATGTAGAGGAATTACGGCATTTGGAAGAGTGAAGACCATGGTGTAGTGGTATCGCGTCTGACCGGCAATCGGAAGATCCCGGGTTCGATTCCCAGGTGGTACTTCATTTTTTCATTTGTTGTTTTCTCTTTCTCGTCTTGCGCGGAATATCTCCTATACAAGCGTCGTTCTTTACGTTATTTATACTGCGTGTTCTTTGCAGTTGAATGTATATAATGTTACGGCATGCGGGAGGTGCCCCCTTGGGGCATTGGTTTCTGCGAGTATGTAGAGGAATTACGGCATTTGGAAGAGTGAAGACCATGGTGTAGTGGTATCGCGTCTGACCGGCAATCGGAAGATCCCGGGTTCGATTCCCAGGTGGTACTTCATTTTTTCATTTGTTGTTTTCTCTTTCTCGTCTTGCGCGGAATATCTCCTATACAAGCGTCGTTCTTTACGTTATTTATACTGCGTGTTCTTTGCAGTTGAATGTATATAATGTTACGGCATGCGGGAGGTGCCCCCTTGGGGCATTGGTTTCTGCGAGTATGTAGAGGAATTACGGCATTTGGAAGAGTGAAGACCATGGTGTAGTGGTATCGCGTCTGACCGGCAATCGGAAGATCCCGGGTTCGATTCCCAGGTGGTACTTCATTTTTTCATTTGTTGTTTTCTCTTTCTCGTCTTGCGCGGAATATCTCCTATACAAGCGTCGTTCTTTACGTTATTTATACTGCGTGTTCTTTGCAGTTGAATGTATATAATGTTACGGCATGCGGGAGGTGCCCCCTTGGGGCATTGGTTTCTGCGAGTATGTAGAGGAATTACGGCATTTGGAAGAGTGAAGACCATGGTGTAGTGGTATCGCGTCTGACCGGCAATCGGAAGATCCCGGGTTCGATTCCCAGGTGGTACTTCATTTTTTCATTTGTTGTTTTCTCTTTCTCGTCTTGCGCGGAATATCTCCTATACAAGCGTCGTTCTTTACGTTATTTATACTGCGTGTTCTTTGCAGTTGAATGTATATATATATATATATATATATATATATCGTTCAACTTCCACCCGGACAACGCCGGGTCGCTCCGCTAGTTTTATTTATTTTGATTGGGTTCAGAATCACAGCTGAGCCTTGAACGGCCAAGCTCTGAGGGGCTACTTTAACTTATAGCCTACTTCAACTCAATTTCAACGAAGTGTCTCATTTTTCAACAGTGTACTTAATTTTTCAACGTTAAAAATGAGGTGCACCTCATTATTCAACGTTGAAAATGAGGTGCACCTCATTATTCAACGTTGAATGATGAGGTGCACCTCATTATTCAACGTTGAAAATGAGGTGCACCTCATTATTCAACGTTGAATGATGAGGTGTAACTCATTTTTCAACGTTACCCCGATCCATTTGTCTCTGAACACTTCGTTGAGAAATTCCCTCACATTAATGGCAAAATGAGCCGGAGCCCCGTCTTGTTGAAACCACACCCGACCAAGCAGCCCTAAACGTTCGAGCTCAGGCACAAACCAGTCTCGTAACATGTTGAGGTAGGCAGTTTGGTTGACAGGACCCTAAAAAAATATGGACCGAACAAGTTCCTGGCAGACTGCACCCCATATATCACGTGTGGTGGATGGTGTTCCAGTTCCTGAAAGAAGTGTGGATTTTCCTTGCTCCAGAAGTAAACATTTCTTATTTTGGTGGTACGGTAAAATTGTACACTCGTCAGAAAAAATCACTGTTCCACATGCAAGAATTGTTGGAAAAACGATCAAAAGCCGTTCATAGGCATGTCTGTATCGCTTAATTCATTAACAAATGACAGGCAGTATGGTTTCATGCCGAGATCTTTTGTCATGTGATATCTCATTGTGGACATGAGGACTGCAAGTTCTCGTGATCGTTTTCGAAGTGATTTTTTCGGTGAACGAGCCACCGATGCAATCACACCTTCACATTGTTCTGCTCGCGTTGTTGGTCTTCCCGACCGTGGTCTGTCCTTGATGGAGGGACTGAAGGGAGAGACTTAAGAACTGGTACCAAGACATTGTCTTCAAGCCTCCATCCCATGGCCTCAGGTTGAGGGGGTTGTGGCTGTTGCAGATAAGCTTGTTGTCAAACTGCTGCCTGGTAGTGGGCCCGCTTGATGCGAAAAGAGAGTGCGTCACTTGTTGGGGGCAGAGTTTCTGGTGCGTGGGCTCTGCGAAACATGACTGACCGGACCTTGTCGACAGTTTCAGAGTTTTGCACGCTGTACAGTTTGCTAAATTGCTAATGAAGAGTTCTGCATTTCTTGAAATGTTATCAGTCAGGATGCCTTTTCCCAATGATTTCAACAGATCATGGTGATGCTGGAAAACTTTCCAGCAAGATTTCTTGCTTTGTCCTGCCAAGAAAGAGGTCGATTCACAACCAGTAACGGCATGAAATCCAGCCAAGCTCTGAAGTTGATCCCTTTGTATGTCTGAGTGATCCACAATGGTGTGAATAGGAACATATTTTCTCTTTTTGGCTTTGCTAGTAGGGTGTGTCAATTTTAGTAAAGTCAACAATTCAAAAAACTACTAGTGACCAAATGATGCATTTTTATGTGCTAAATCGAAATATGGCTTTAAAATCCAGATTTAACCACTCCTAGCTACTTATATTTGAAGTTGAAGTTTACAAAAAATTAGCAATTTTTGCAAGTATTTTTTTTATTGTATATAGCTACATTTTACATACATTACATACAATTAAAGACATTTTGACTGTATTTCAATATTAAAACTTAGAAATATAGATAGGTTTCTTGAACTTTGCCAAGGATGCCATATATAACTACATTTTACATACATACAATTAAAGACATTTTGATTGTATTTCATTATTAAAACTTAGAAATATAGATATGTTTCTTGAACTTTGCCAAGGATGCCATGTCTGCCTTGCTCTTGTTCCTGGACATGAGCTCCCTACTGGCCACCTGGCCACTGATGTGCGCCTCCCTCCTCTCTTGTGAGTAAACATGTTATGCTGCTTCAGTTTCATCCTTACACACCTCTATATTGACTGTGTGTGTGTGTGGGCCATGCAGGAACTTCCATTGGTCCATCCAGAAACTCCTTGATTGCAGCAGTGGTGAGGGAGCAGGTCAGAGGAGGGTCAGTCACGCCAGAGTTCCAGTTAATAAGCTCCGAGAGTTTGGTGGCATCTGGGTTGATGTCAGGAGTCTTCCTGGGTCTGACACTGCAGTCTCCTACCTGTGTGTCCTCATCTCCTTCACCTTTAATTTCCAGTAATTTAGGGTGTGTCAATTTTAGTAAAGTCAACAATTCAAAAACTACTAATGCTCAAATGATGTCATATACAGTATCTAGCAAACTTAGAAATATCTTTAGTGTTGTTTAAAAAAGCCATTTACCTACTTATATTTGACCAGGACGAAGGAGGACGAAGACTTCATACCAGACTCAGTCTGGTATGAAGTCTTCGTCCTCCTCTCTCCTCCCTTGCAGCAGTGGTGAGGGAGCAGGTCAGAGGAGGGTCAGTCACGCCAGAGTTCCAGTTAATAAGCTCCGAGAGTTTGGTGGCATCTGGGTTGATGTCAGGAGTCTTCCTGGGTCTGACACTGCAGTCTCCTACCTGTGTGTCCTCATCTCCTTCACCTTTAATTTCCAGTAATTTAGGGTGTGTCAATTTTAGTAAAGTCAACAATTCAAAAACTACTAATGCTCAAATGATGTCATATACAGTATCTAGCAAACTTAGAAATATCTTTAGTGTTGTTTAAAAAAGCCATTTACCTACTTATATTTGACCAGGACGAAGGAGGACGAAGACTTCATACCAGACTCAGTCTGGTATGAAGTCTTCGTCCTCCTCTCTCCTCCCTGCCTCCTCTACTCATGCATTCACAATCAAAATTCCAGCATTTGTGACTTGTGAAACTTAGAAACCATACTGCATACCAAAAATAACCAAAGTTGACCACACATATCAATGGCACATTGATATACGATGCTACACTCATATTTAGGTTATATTTCAAACCTTTATGGTCAAATATAAGTAGGTAAATGGCTTTTTTAAACACTAAAGATATTTCTAAGTTTGCTAGATAATATGACATCATTTGAGCATTAGTAGTTTTTGAATTGGTGACTTTACTAAAATTGACACACCCTAAATTACTGGAAATCAGAGGTGAAGGAGATGAGGACACATAGGTAGGAGACTGCAGTGTCAGACTCAGGAAGACTCCTGACATCAACCCAGATGCCACCAAACTCTCGGAGCTTATTGACTGGAACTCTGGCGTGACTGACCCTCCTCTGACCTGCTCCCTCACCACTGCTGCAATCAAGGAGTTTCTGGATGGACCAATGGAAGTTCCTGCATGGCCCTCACACACACAGTCAGTAGAGAGGTGTGTAAGGATGAAACTGAAGCAGCACAACATGTTTACTCACAAGAGAGGAGGGAGGCGTACATCAGTGGCCAGGTGGCCAGTAGGGAGCTCATGTCCAGGAAAAAGAGCAAGGTAGACATGGCACCCTTGGCAAAGTTCAAGAAACCTATCCATATTTCTAAGTTTTAATATTGAAATACAATCAAAATGTCTTTAATTGTATGTAATGTATGTAAAATTTAGTTATATAAAATAAAAAAAATACTTGCAAAAATTGCTGATTTTTCGTAAACTTCAACTTCAAATATAAGTAGCTAAGAGTTGTAAAATCTGGATTTTAAAGCCATATTTCGATTTAGCACATAAAAATGCATCATTTGGTCACTAGTAGGTTTTTGAATTGTTAACTTTACTAAAATTGACACACCCTACGTGTGCTAGTCTTCATCCAAAATTTTGACATTTCATTTTGTCAAAATGTACCAGAAGCAACACAGCGACATCTGTGTCTTGTGAAGCAACAACAATGCTGCATGCTTCGCTGTTCACACAGTGGAGGACCATCCTCGTATATGCCTCCTCATGAGAGGCCTCCAAATGACTTGTGTCTGTATCAGGGTTGGAAGACTCAACTCGAGAACTCGAGTGGCATCACTGAAACCACCAGTTGTCTGCCTTGATTGTTTTCTGTGCTCGACTGTGCACATCCTTTTGGCTCACCTCGTACAGACTAGCAAATGTCAAAGGCCTGTTCTTTGGCAGAGTATCACGAAACTTCACTTTCCTTTCAACATGAGGAAGTAGTCTCTGACCAATAAATGTGTCCAGCTGGTCTTGTCCTATCTGGTGTGCTGTCAGCAAGTCCTCCTCGATGTTCCTACTGGCAAGGTCTTTGGTTGCAATATTTTGCAGGGGCACATCTCTGGAGAACAGTTTAAAGTTCTTCAGAGTGGTCATCAGGTTGTCTTCATCTTTCTTGTCCTGCCTTTTCCTTCCTCTGTTGCATTCGTTGTGAATGATGACGTCGTCATGGTTTGTGCCAAACACTCCTCTCGTTTCACTGGCAATGTGGGACCGCATATTGTAGGAGAGGGCCCATCTGCTCAAAGCTGATGGTGTTTTCGTGATCCCAACGATGCCACCACCTTTCTTTCCTGTTCCATTGAGCCACTCCTGACTTTGGTATGGGTCTACTTGGTTGAACTTCTGCTTTGCACGTTTCACCACGAAGTTTCCAGCTTCAAATTCATCTTGGACTTCTTCAGGAAGCTGATGCATTTCACTCACATAGATTGATCCCCAGCGAGCATTGTTAGTGTGGTCGTACCTCATGAAGTAGGGAAGCATGGACGTGAACGCATGCAGGTGTAGTTTCCATTCGCCATCTTTGCTAGCTCGAGTGAACAGCAGAAGGATTTCTACCATTTGCATGTATGTCCACCAGAACTGAAAGTTGGATCCATCATTGGATGCAACAAAAGACTCCAAGAGGTCTCTGAAACTCTTGGTGGCAAGAAGAGACAGCAGCATATCTGTGTCCTCGCTGAGTACTTTGTCCTCAATCTCCTGTCTCAGCCCACTGTTTTCATCATGGATGTATAGCAGCCAGGGCCACATTTAGGGGGAGGCGCACCGAATAAATGTCCAAGGCCCCGCGCCCGATGGGCCCCGCAAATTTCAATTGAAAAAATTAAACGTCACGTATTTTCCATCTGCGACGAGTTTTACTTTTTCCGGCACGAGTCATGGCATCAAGCATTCTAATATCTGCTTTGATGGTGTTTAATTTGTTGTTCTTGTTAGTGTTACTCATTTCTAATGTTGTTACTAACTTACTTCTTGTTGTTTCTGTTGCAGATTCATGATTTATGTTCTTATTGTTGGCATTGTAATACGTACAACATGGAAACGAGCCGTGACCGGGATTGAAGGAGGAAATATAAACTCGGTACTGAAAAGCGTAAGGATAAGAAGCGCAGAGAAGAGTTTCTTGCGACGGTGCCGAAACTGACTAATTGGATTAAATCATCAGCAACTAAGTCAGCCCCTTCAGCATGCCCACCAGCTGCCTCCGCTACTTCAGCAGCTGCGTTTTCAGAGGACGCGTCTACGTCAGTGCGTTCAGCAAGCCCAGCAGCTGCCTCCACTACTTCAGCAGCTGCATTTTCAGGAGACTCGTCTACGTCAACCCCTTCAGCAGGCCCACCAGTTGCCTCCGCTACATCAGCAGCTGCGTCTTCAGAAGACCCGTCTACGTCAGTGCGTTCAGCAGGCCCACCAGCTTCAGGACATGCAATTAATGACATTGGTTTGTGGCCACAAGTGCTGACCGATGACTTTAGAGAGTTCTGGATAGAGCGGGGAACATCAGATTGCCGAAATTATGACAGCGACTTCAGTAACTCTTCAGCTACTGAAAGTGGTACAACACGCCGATGTACGAAGACATTATTTGTTAAGAAACATAGCCTGACGAATGAAAGAATTGAGGTGTCATGGCTGTGCTATTCTGAGTCCACAGGCTGTGTTTACTGTTTTGTCTGTAAATTAATGTCGAGGGAGGACAGCAAGTTCACAATCGGGTTCAACGAATGGAAGCATGGTAGACAATCGGTCGAAGTACACGGAAAATGCGAGCAACATATGGAGTCGATGAGATATTTGTTGGTTAGAAAGTCTGTCTCCGGCCGTGTTGATTCGAAACTGGTGAACCAGTTTGAAAAGGAGTGCAACTACTGGCAGGAAGTTTTGCGGCGTTGTGTCGACGTTATCAAGTATATCACCTCACGAGGACTAGCAATTTGTGGACACGACTCCCGTTTCGGTTCACCAAACAACGGCAACTATTACGGAATTTTGGAACTTTTAAGTAAGTATGACAGTTTTCTAGCTGCGCATATAAGCGAGCATGCCAACAAAGGTAGCGGACACACCTCGTATCTCTCTCATTTCATTTGCGAGGAACTCATACTGTTGATGGCCGACAAAGTACTTCAGACGATTATCCGAGAAATCCAGCAGTCAAAATACTACTCTCTATCCGTCGACTCTACGCCTGATGTTTTTTCACACCGATCAAATGTGCTTCAACGTCTGATATGTGGTTGAGTCTGGGTCCGTCGAGCGATTTTTACAGTTCATACCTATGAACACACATGCAGGGAAAGGAATCGCCTCAACTTTCTGGAGACGCATGGCATTCGAATTGGAGACTGCATAGGACAGTCTTATGATAACGCAAGCAATATGGCAGGGAAATACAACGGCGTAAAGAGCCACATCGAGTCAAAATCTCCGTATGCTGAGTTTGTGCCATGCATGTGCCACTCACTAAATTTTGAGGGTAAATCAGCAGTGGACAGTTGCACAGCAGCCGTTGAATTGTTTATGCTCATTCAGAATGTCTACACGTTTCTCGTCTCCTCGACATACCGATGGTGCTGACATGTAGAGGTTCTCGATAGTAGTTCCCGTAGTGAGAAACTAAAGGTCGACAAAGGTCTCTCCGATACCCGCTGGTCAGCCAGATCAGATGCAGTCCAATCTTTAACCGAAGGCTACGCCGAGAATATCGTGGTACTGGATGAGCTAGCAGCAGATACCAGCCAAACTGCGGAAGCCAGGATCGAAGCCAGGGGATTGTCTAAACAGCTTCAACAACTCGAAACAGCCATTTTATTGGTTTTATGGAACACTATTCTCGAACGATTTAAAAAAACGAATGCATCTCTGCAAAAACAAGGAATGTCGTTAGACTCAGCCACCCTCTTGCTGAAATCACTACTGCAGTTTGTTGAAGATCTCAGATCAAGATTTGACGAATTCGAGGACCAGGGCATCGGAAAGTGTGGTCATCGAATATACAAGGAATCGACTCAACGCACAAAGAAGAGAAAGCGCCATCATGACGAAATCGGAACTGTCGAAGATACGAACCTGACACCAAGAGATTCATTTCGGACCACTGCATTTCTACCGATAATTGATAAACTGTGTACCACTCTGAACACTCGTCTAGAAGAGTACGCTGTCCTGCAGAAAAGATTTGGATTTTTGTATTTCCTTCTAGTCCTGGACATCGACAGTCTTCGACGGTCAGCTGAACATCTAGTAGAATGCTATCCGGCTGATCTGGAAAAAGAGCTGGTAACAGAAATTGTGCAGTTCGCTGCCCTAATGAAACTCACCGAAAGTGAAACAGAATCCCAGACGGAACGTGAAGACATGTGCAACAGATTTTATCGGCATATGAACACAAACGAACTGAAAGGAACATTCCCAAACAATGAAATAGCAATGAGAATATACCTGTGTATGTTTGTCACGAACTGTTCTGGTGAACGTTCATTCTCGAAACTCAAACTGATCAAAAATTACCTTCGCTCAACAATGGGCCACGAGCGCCTTTGGTCCCTGGCGCTGTTGAGTATAGAGCATGAGGTGCTGCAGTCGGTGAGTTTCGAGGACACAATCACGCAGTTTTCAAAACAAAAAGCCAGGAAGCGTCCTGTGTAATATTCATTACAAATCTACACTCTATCTACAGTACAGTAAGCTGTACAGTTTAGCTGTTTATTAAGTGCATTACAACTGTGTAGTGTGTAGCTGTTTATTAAGTGCATTACAATAACTGTGTAGATGTTTATTAAGTGCATTACAACTGTGTAGCCTACCAGTGTAGCTGTATACACTGTATGTGTACATAGTTAAGTTATAGTCTTTAATATCACATTAATAAGCCGAATGGCTTCCGCATGTGTGTTAAAAAATATATCTGTCTGTTAAGTGCATTACAAAATATTGTCTTTCATTAACATACTAAAATAATACATCCCGAGAAATAGTTTGCCCAAGGCCCCGCACACTGTAAATGCGCCCCTGATAGCAGCAGATGAGGAAGAAGGATTCTCCACATAGTCTGCAGAGTCAGTTTATGTGATCTCATTCCTTTGATGTACGATTTGCCTGCCAGCACTCGCTCTGCTGCTTTTGGTCCAAGGAGATTGCTCTCCATCCATGCCTCCAGTAGACCTGAGCATTGCATGTGTTTTTCAATGACTTTCAAGAAGTTCAAAGAAGTGTGAAGACTACCAAGTCTGACAACCAGCAAGTTCTGGTATTCTTCCTTTGCCCATTTGAGCTTCATGACTTTGCAGTATAACGTCTCATCAACTGTAAGCACAACATAGTGTTGCCCTAGTTTTTGAGCCACATACTTACACCTCAGGATCACTGTATTGAGAGTGTCCGGTTCGTGGGCTGGTGCTTGGATTATTGATATAGCCAACACTTGTCATTTCTGGATCAGCTGTACTGATGGTTTTGTTGAATTGTGTCCAATCAGTCTCGCTGTCCTCATTGCTGCGTTGAGGATGAATGACATGTCCTTTGCAACTGCCTGAACAGCTGCTTCGTTTTCAGATGTTGTTTTGAACCATTCCAGTTTGATTTCAGACGTAGACGTTGGCTGTGACTGTCCTTCAATTATCTGTGCAGGGAAGATTTTTTCCATGACATCAGGCATTTTCAGGGTAGTGTCTTTATTTGAAGGTTCAAAAGTCTTCATTCCCATGTCTCTCTCGGGACCTACCTCTTTGCCAGGCAGCAACTTGAGTGGCGTGAAAGGTGTTCTTTCCATCAAAGTGAAAATCATTGATGTCGATATTGTCACAAGTGAAGTGTAGAAATCTTCCATGCACAAAGTTTGGTGGAATCACAGCTCCTGTTGCTTGATCTATTGCCACGAGAGTGCTTTTTGCCAGCGAGGTGTCAACTGCTTGACGTTGAGATAGCTCAGTATGTGCCCAGCATTGTGAAATAACTGAACCAGATCTTTTGATCAGGTTGCTTGATGCAATGTACCAGCAAGACCCAGATGCTTAGAAGTCCAGTGTGTTCCGCCACTGACATTATAGACCAAATCCTGTGCAATGCCTAGTATTCTTGTCTGAGACTTACGCTCCCTCTGCGTCATTCCTTCAGTTCCTTCAGCCTCTGAGGTCTCATCAGTGTCATCCTCCAACAATTCCTGTCCACCAAACATGAAGCGAAGGAACATGAAGAGGTTGTCAGGAACACATGAAATCATTTCCTCTTCATTCACAGCAAATCCTTTGTACTTTGGCTGAGCAAGGATGTCAGATCTTAGCTTCAAGGCAACATGAACCATTTCAAGAAACTCGTCAGTTTGTTGATGTCTTTGGAGTGGAAAGGTACTGAGTCTCCATTCAACAGTTTAGAGAAGGGAACATTTTCAAACTTCACTGGCACAAGCAGTGTTTGTCTATCTGGCAGAGAGATAAACTCATACATGTCTTCAATGCGTGCCTGAAACTTGGTCTTCAATGTTGATCGCCTGCTGACATAAGATGGAGGTATTTCAACGTCAGCTTCCACTGCTAATTCGTGGTCTCTCTCCCAGACTTCTGACAGCTCAAGCACGTGTGCCTTCCTGGCTGCTTCTTCCAGTTCAAGTACTAGCCATTCCATTGGAACACCTATCTCCTCTGATTCTGATCGCTCTTTTGTTTTAGATGTGAATTTCGTAAACTTTGTGTAACATGTCAGATGATATTTGCCTTCTGCCGCAATAAGATCAGTCACTCCAGCAAAGCGAACATGAGTAACTTGATCATACTTTGATGCCTCCAAAATCTTTACACTTGTTTGAAATGTACTAACCGAGGAAAGTTTATCTTTGCTTGTTACATCTTGACAAAATATACAAGCATCCCAGTTCATTGCTGCCACGGAGCTTCGAAGCACAGTGGAAGGTTTTCTTGATGCTGTATCCCCACCTTCACCTGAACTTCTCTGCTGTAAAGATGATTCCTGTAGTCTTGATATATGAGACTTGCTGGTAAATGTTGCAAAGCATGACTTGTGTCAAAACACGACCGGACGTGGTGCGGAAGACAATACATCAGTCAGTCGTTCAATCACAGTTCTGTTTCTAGCATCATGGAGCTTTGTTCTGGCTGATGAAGCCTGTTGCAGGGAGAAAATGCCTTGATCAGTACATTTCAGCAGCTTTTCTTTGGTGCTTTCTTGGCAAAGAATACAGTCGTCAGGATTTAAAGATCTTGGTCTCTTGAGGCTGCAGACTGGTTCCATTGTTAAATCACATCACATCTCCATCACATTTTCAATCTGGAAAGGAATATATATATATATATATATATATATATATATATATATATATATTAGTGATGTAGCGGATGTCATTTTTTTCACATCCGCGGATGCGGATGCGGATGAGGATGTTTGATTTCAACATCCGCGGATGCGGATGCGGATGCGGATGTCTACATTTTCGTTATTTTTTAGGATATATTCGAGATTTGTTGTGTTTAACGTATATAATAAGTTATTATATAGAGAGAGCTGTAGCTATAATGTAGTATAATTGATTAATTGTACAATAATTGCTGTACTTTTCTCTGAACATATAAAATAATATCAAGCATCTAACTAATATAGAAATCAATTAGTGAATTCGTCTGCAAATAAATTCGTTATATTTTGTTGAGTTTCAGCCACAATTAGAAACCATAATTGTGTTACCAGGATGCGGGACGTGAACCCAACTCAAATGCACCCCACCGACCTCTTTCCCCAACCTCCACCCTTATAGAAAGAGATCTTTAATTAGCTTGATAACTATTTACATTAAGTTTAAAGTTTTATTAGGCATATTTATAAATGAGTAATTAAAATAAAGTAAACTAAGATGTTCATCGTTTAATGTTCAAACTTAATTATAGGAAGGTTATGCTTAAGGAACATTAATTTTTCTGCCTTTTCTGCTGCCAGTCTGTTTCTCTTTTCATCATATATTAATCCAGCACTGCTAAATAATCTCTCGCTTGGTACGTTTGTTGGAGGACAGGCTAAATGTTTCCTTGCAAGTTTACTCAAGTATGGATAGATATTCTGCGTATTTTTCCACCAACTAATAGGATTGTCACATGCAGCCAGGCGTTTTTCTTGGTGATAGCTCTCGATCATTTTTACTACATCTTTTGACATCGCGTAGGTCTCGTCATTGCTGCTTGACTCAAGAAACTGAGAGAGAGATTCTGTGATAGATTTGCTTGTTGAAGGTGTTGGTTCTGTCACTGAAACTTTTATTCTTTTGGTGGGTGGCGAAGCGACAGATTCAAGAGATTGAAGCTCTTCAACTGCTTTGCCAAGTGATGATTTAACTCGTTCTAATGTACTAGGTGAAAATAACTTAGCTTTGTAACGTGGATCTAAGTAGGTTGCAAGAGAGTAACTTCATACAAGAACAGCCTCTCGTCTTGTCGCTTGCATCACTTTTGCGCACAATGAACTAGTTCTATTATTATAGTAGAAT
The DNA here is from genome assembly GCA_023014485.1 of Bathynomus jamesi. Classification (NCBI taxonomy): domain Eukaryota; kingdom Metazoa; phylum Arthropoda; class Malacostraca; order Isopoda; family Cirolanidae; genus Bathynomus; species Bathynomus jamesi. The sequence goes on along the minus strand of JAJOZX010011856.1, from coordinate 24,134 downwards.
TTGATAATTTCCGCTTATTAATGACATTTTATCTCAACGGTCCACATCCGCACGACATCCGCAGTCCAAAGTGCGGATGCGGGTGCGGATGCGGATGCGAGAAAATGTGCGGATGTTCCACGGATGCGGATGCGGATGCGGATGTGACCTACATCACTAATTATATATATATATATAATAATTATTTTTGCACATATTTAATTGTATTTTTATATACAAATTTAAGTTGTTGTAGTGAATACTTTAATTTTTTACTTTAGCGTCATCTATGAAGCATTTTTTACTATTAGAAAGCCATCAATGTTATATTTATTTAGTCAATTAAACCATATTTCGTTAGGCTGGTTAGTCTGTTTTTGGAGTTGAACTGTAGTTCTTGTACTGTAATTATGTATGCTATTTATTTTGCGGGATTGCTACATTAGTAATAGTTATTTTGTTTAATAATTTTTACTTCAAGAACTTAACTTTATTATCATTATATTATATTGACAGATCAAATTTATACGAAAAAGTTTTACAAAGTTATGCAAAAAAATTCTACACACTTTGAGTACTAAGATTGTATGTTTTTGCACCTCTGATAATGTTTCTCCGGTATATTGTCAGTCATGTTGAATATCGCACTATACCATTCAAAGTAGACACTTTTGACTTTGGCAGACAACAGAAACGGATTTAGCATATCCAAATCCGCTAGAAAACGTTCTCTGACCGCTTCTACCTCACCTGGGTGTTTGATTTTCTGAAATTTGGCCCAGTTTATAACAGGATAGTACCACATTTTAACTAGGCATATTTTATATTTTGAATAGATTTTAAAAATATTCTATACAATCTCTGTACAAACTTTTAAGGTAAATATTCGTTTTAGCACGCATCGGTGTTTTGCGACGAAAACATATTTTTCTGTTCAATTTTTAGTCGTTTTGCACGAATCTGATATCGTTTCCTGTGCAAATGTGTAGTTTTTGAGATATCTTCACTAATATTACTCAATTTTAAATTTGGATGCAAGATCATAAAGGATGGAAGGTTAATAGTAAAACAAGTTGTAGAATGTTTCCCCAAAATTACTGTTTTGGGTTGAGTTGGTTACTGACCCTGTTAATCCTCAGACAAAAGGCGATCCCCATGTGATTTTGGGTGCACTCACTCTCGCTGATTTTGTTCGTCCCCCTAGTTTGGTATAACCCGTAAATTTTGAAATTATACTCCTAATAATAATAATAATAATATTAGGAATTATAATTATTATTATTATTATTATTATTATTATTATTATTATTATTATTATGTCGATATTATTGATATAAGTAATAAAAAGAACTGGTTCCAGAACTGATCCCTGAGGCACGCCGCTAGTTACACTTTTCCAGTTAGACGCTTTGCTATTAATGACCACTCTGTGTATAACTAAAACAATTTTCAATCTGTTTGAGAACATTACCATAAAATCCCTGAGAATGAAGTTTAGCTGATAATCTATGTGGCACTTTATCAAACGCTTTTTGAAAATCGAAATACTCAACATTTACTGTTTTACTCTAGTCATATATATTGTAAATATATATGACTAGAGTAAAACAGTAAATGTTGTGTATTTCGATTTTCAAAAAGCGTTTGATAAAGTGCCACATAGATTATTTATCAGCTAAACTTCATTCTCAGGGAATGTTCTCAAACAGATTGAAAATTGTTTTAGTTATACACAGAGTGGTCATTAATAGCAAAGCGTCTAACTGGAAAAGTGTAACTAGCGGCGTGCCTCAGGGATCAGTTCTGGAACCAGTTCTTTTTATTATTTATATCAATAATATCGACATAATAATAATAATAATAATAATAATAATAATAATAATAATAATTATAATTCCTAATATTATTATTATTATTATTAGGAGTATAATTTCAAAATTTACGGGTTATACCAAACTAGGGGGACGAACAAAATCAGCGAGAGTGAGTGCACCCAAAATCACATGGGGATCGCCTTTTGTTGAGGATTAACAGGGTCAGTAACCAACTCAACCCAATCGGCAAAATTGGCAATTTTTGGCATCGCATCGGCCAAATTTAGCCGATTCTCTCGCCGATTATTTTAAACTTTAAAATTTTCATTACAAAACAAAATCTATATTTATAGAAAACTGAACAGACAAAAACCGGTGCTACTATAGTATGCGGTGTACTTACGATTCGGCGGTCTACCTTTTAATTATAGCTTCTTATCTTGTTTACTAATTGCTTGTTTACATCCCAATGTCAATCGCCCTTGACAAGTGGTTAGGTTTAGTCATGATATTTTCGTTAGTTTTAACGAAAATATCATAACAAACCTAACCAATCGTAGGTACACCGCATACTATAGTAGCACCCAAAGACCACGATTTATGATAATTTATGCTAATTTCAAAGTGTAATTATATAAAAATATTTTACATTCACAAAAAAGCAAAGCTTAATAAGTTAAGTTGCCCATAAATTTAAATTTTCTCTAACTAGCTGATCTCTAAGTATTATAAACTATTGTAATCTCTTACTCTGTATTAATAACTAGCTAATCTCAATATTATAGTGTTGTAATCTCCATCTATATTAATAATAATTCTATATTAAGTTGTACTTTAGAATTTATATATTAAACCATCTTATTGTGTTGAATTTATTTTAAGTATTTTAATAATTTTATAAACCCAAATTATGTATCCATTTTTTATTCAAATTGGCCAAATTTTAATGAAAATTTTTATTATTGTTGACATTGTTAAAGAAAGAAAATACCTTCAACATGAGGAAAACCAATTACTTTAAATATTGGTATTCAACTTATGAAACTAAAATTAAATTATTTTATCATTTTACTGAGTAATAAAACTACTTAACATCATTTTAGTTAGAGTATATGAGTAACAAATTCTGGTACTATTCAGTATATTGCTAAGTGAGCTAAGGAAATTTTTTAAACAAATTTGTAATGTAAAAATATGAAAATTGAAAATTTTCACATTAGATTAGTAAAATTTATGAAGGGACTTGATTTTTTAAAATATAGGCAAAGAATCGGTATCGGCATCGGCTAAATTTTGGAATCGGTACATCACAAACAATATCATTAAAAAAGTCAAGCAAATTAATAAGACAGAAAGAATGATTACGTCGAAAGCCTTGTTCAGAATCTTTAATTAAATTATTAATTTCCAAGTGAATAACTACTTTGTCCCGAACGATCATCTCCAAAAGCTTACCACTAACTTCAGTCAGAATAATGGGACGATAATTTCCCGTAAGAGATTTGTCCCCTTTTTTAAATACTTGGCAAGTTTCCAATCGAACGGAACTTCTCCAGAGTGTAACGATTTATTATCATAATTATTATTAAATATATACAGGGTAGTCCAAAAGTCCCTATCTACGTATTTTGCTGACATAATAGTATTTTAGGATAAAAATGTAGTAACATAATTAGATATATATTTATTTATCAAGCTTAGGTCTAAGATTCGACGTGAGTACCATCAGTGTCTCTGCAAATCTCAAATCTGTTCACTGCATTGCGGAACACATTCTCAAGCATCTCTGGGGTTATTTTAGCGACTGTCGCGACGATGCGAGTTCGCAGATCCTGCAGGTCTGTAACTCTTGTTTTGTAAACCTCAGACTTTATAAGGCCCCCACGCAAAGAAGTCTAATGGTGTTAAATCCGGAGATGGCGCTGCCCAGGACCTGTTTCCATCACGTCCAATCCAACGATTTGGTAAGTGCTCATCAAGGTACGCCCGAACGATGTTTGTATAGTGACAGGGAGCGCCATCTTGTTGAAAGACAACAGTGTCGAGAATGCTATCTGAACGAAGCTGGGGTTCAAGAAATTGCTGAAGCATGTCAAGATAAATTGGACCTGTTACCGTAGCTTCTGCAAAGAAAAGGTCCGTAAATCTTCGATCTTGTCATATTCAACCAGACATTAACTTTGAGAGAATCTCTCCCCCATTCGTAGAACTCGGTTGGTTTTTCACTAGGCCAGATGCTACAATATGTGGAATGTCGCCTCGCCGCTGAAGAGAATGTGGTTTAATAAGTTTCCGGTATGAATTTTTTCAGTCAATTCTGCGCGGCTCGTCTTGGATAATCCTCTTCGTGTAACTCATGTAGCGCTTGAATATGGTAACTTTTCTTTTTAATGTTTATTTTAAAATCCTTAGAACAGTTGTTTTTCGTATGCTCAGTCTACGTGATACTGTACGAGATGACATTCTAGGATTTGTTTCGAAGGCATCTCTTACCAATTCGAGATTTTCCTGAGAGGTACCTGGACGTCCAGATCTTGCCTCAAGGAATGGGATGTTTTGGCGCCGACGTTCTGGCGCCGACGTTTTGGCGCCGCCGTTTGGGCGCCACCGTTTGGGCGCCGTTTGACGATTGGTTAGGTTAAGTCGTGATATTTTTGTTAAAACTAACGAAAATATCACGACTTAACCTAATCAATCATCAAGGGCGCACAGTTGACCTAACCGGGCAGTGACGATTGGTTAGGTTAAGTTGTGATATTTTTGTTAGTTTTAACGAAAATATCATGAATGAACCTAACCAATCGTCAATGGGGCAGATAACGGAAAAGTACCCATATTATATATACACCTTATAATACACTGACTCTTTTGCTCGCACCGCCAAAAAAGTAACGAAGGGTCGCGCTTGCTACATTTATCAAACACATACAAATATCCATATGTGAAAACTTCTGTTTCCCTTTCTTACTTGATATATTTTCAGACATTTATGCTATTAAGGGCAACAACACAACTTATCTGAAAAGACAGACAGCACTTCAGGTTAATAACCAAGTATTACTACTTAATACTAATTAACGGCGGCGCCAAACCGGCTCCGCGCCCAAACGGTGGCGCCCAAACGGCGGCGCCAAAACGTCCAGCGCCAAAATGTCGGCGCCAAAACGTCCTAGATGGCTTGCCTCAGCATGAACAGATCCTGTTCTTTTAAATATACTGACCAGCTCGCGAATTACTTTGTCTGTAGGTCCTGGTTTTTCGAATTTTTCTCGAATTTCTTTGCACTTTTTCCCTTGGATACGTGGTGTTACTACCATCACACGTTCTTGTACATCCATCATCATCTATGGCCTGCTGAAAATAAAATAGAAATATCATTATTTCAGCAAAATAGATAGGGACTATTGGATCACCCTGTGTGTGAGAGAAGAGACTACTGCGCAGTTCATTTCTTTAAGTATCCTAGGGTAGAGCTTATCTGGACCTGGAGTTTTATGAGGATTAATTTTACTTATGGCTAAGAGTACTTCAGTTTCACTAATGGTAAAATCGTTAAACTTTAAATGATCATCACTGAGCATGATTACGGGAACGGGAATGTTGTTCATATTTTCGTTAGTAAAGACGGAAGAGAAGGATTTATTTAAAGCTTTCGTCAGTTGTAAGTCACCGTAAATTTGTTCTTTGTTTCCGCCTATGAGTGGACTAATAGTCAGCGAAGCTACTTTTTTATTCCTAACATAATTATAGAATTCCTTCCGATTCGATTTAATTTGGTTCACTATAAATCATATATAGCCAGGGCCGGCGAGAGCTGCCATGGGCCCCGGGGAAGGATTGGTATATGGGCCCCTCTGTTTACTCAGTATTTTATTATGAATGTTTTTTGTGTACATAACAAACAAACTGATTATATGTCAGTTAGCAGCTGACGAGGAAGCTTCTAACAGTGGCTGTATCCTCCAGCGCAGGACACGTCAACGCGAAGAAGAGGCGACGTCAAACCGAAACATCAACGCGCTGGTGGCCAAACTTCCTCAAATCTCCGTGAAGCGGGCTGGCTACGGTTGGCCAGACTGGCAGTCGACGGCCTGTTGCGTGGCACGGTCAGAGTGCCGATCGGCTGCCGGGGCCGGACCTATACCAGCGTGCTATTTTTTCATTTACGGGGAGCAATTGCGTGCTCCCCGGACTACTCTTACTCTCCGGCGACATTAAGACTAATCCAGGCCCTTCTACAACTTACACATGTCACCATACACAAAGACATAGACACAATAGGACCACGAGACACATACAGAAGCATAATATTAACATATTACAGTACAACGTAGATGGCCTCACAAACAAAATCATGCAGCTTAGGGAATTCGTACACAAACAAAACATTCACATAGCACTTATACAAGAAACAAAACAAAACGCACACACAAAACACCCACCATCCCTGACTTCACGGCGATCCATCAAGATCGTACTGGGGGTCACGGGGGTGGACTCATCACTTACATACGTAAAAGCATTAGCTACATTGATGCCACCCAAAACATTACAAACACAATCCAAGCAGATAACACGATAGAAATACAGGCAGTTAACATTAAAACACGCGCAAAACACACCACCACACTCATCAATATTTACATCCCACCAGATAGTTCACCTCAGTGCCAGCCAATTACAATCTACAGTTACACAATCTGGCCTCTCTTACTAATGTCATCTTAGGAGGAGACTTCAACATTAAAGACAGTAGTTGGTACCTGCACAACCAAAGCAACACCAGAGGCGCCAACATAGCCATACAACTAAACAGCCTCTTCATTCTTAACAATACAGAAGAACCATACACACATACCACATCAAGCAAGATACTGAAACTCCCCCAGACATAACGTTCTGTTTCCCCTCAATAGCAACACATACACACTGGAGAACAGAAAAAACAACTGTCATCAGACCACCTACCCATCATCATTACAACACGTTCTACACTCTGCCCCAACAGCCTTTGGCACACTTACAGAAATTACAAGAAAGCTGATTGGGAACAGTTCAAAATACAGACTGAGGAACAATTCACCACATTAAACAGCACACCCATCATAAAGATCAATACAACACTCAAGACATTTAATCAGATCATCAATAATGCAAATAAATACATCCCAAGGGCAACATTAGGAAATCCAACTCACACTAGAGAAATAGCCCACCTCATAAGGCAACGTAACAACCTCAAACATAACACACAAACACTACACACAGAAGCCATAAAACAGCAGATACAACAGCTCAACACAGAAATAAACAACAAACTTAAAGAAAAACAAACAGAAACATTTAGGGAATTCATAACAGCACTAAATCACTCCACAGATACATCCAGGCAACACAAGACTATAAACAGCATTACCCACTCTAACAGTGGCATTCACACCTCACACGCGGCTATCTGTCGCAGCTAAAATAATATCCCAACATATACACAACAAACTAACATTCTAGTTAATCACTACGCAAAGATAAGTCACTTAAACAGAGACAACAACCAGAAACACGCAGACAGACAAACATCCAGACACAAGAAAACCTACAGACTCGACACTACCATTACACTCTTCAATATAGACCAGACCACCAAAATCATCAAAAACATTAAGAATTCGAAGGCTACTGGACCAGACAACATATCTAACATACACCTTAAACCAGTGTTTCCCAACCTTTTTTAACCATCGCCCCCTAACGGTTCTTTTTTTTAAACAAAATCTTAAAATCACCCCCCTTCCAACAGAAAATTAAAACAATGAAATATTTTCTACTTACAATTTTTATTCAATGGGATCCTTGTGCTTGATGTTTTTTAGCTAGAAGTTGAATGTCCGGTTTGATATTAGTGAGTTTGATTCTAATGTCTCCCCTTGAACATATATCACTTCTATTTCTTTTCTTTGTTAAGATTTGATTTACTGCACTAAAACCAGTTTCAACATATATGTGGGAAAACACAAAAGAACTTTGGCTATTTCGCCCCATACTGTTGGATAAAGCAATTTGATTGTTTTTGAACACCACAATTCAGCCATTCCACCTTTTTCGAATTTAAATTTGCATTCTTCATTGCATTTTAAATCAATGAGTTCTTCTTGAATGTTCTCATTAGCAGACTCAGCATCATAAGTAAACGGATCTAACATCCATGGCTCAACTTTGAAAGTAAATAAATCAGAAAATCTGTTTTCCATATCAGTTTTTAATAAAAGCAGATGTTCAGAATAATTTCTAATATCATTCTCGGTGAGACATTCATTAATTTCAGCTAACTCGGGCATGCTATGAAATTTTCTTCTCAATAAATTGCTTTGAAAAATATCCAGTTTTTCGATAAATGCTTTTACTACGCGTTTGCAATCAATAAGCGTAACGAAATTTCCTTGAAGTTGAAGTGATACTTCGTTAAGTTTGCGAAAAATCCAAGCCATGTAGTATATATCGTTTTTGTGCTCACTGATCTCTTTTGCTAGTTTCGTGGTACCTTCTTTTTCAAGAAAACTAGTTATCATATCATAAAGACTTACAAATCTTGCTAAACAGTTGCCTTTCGAAAGCCATCGGACTTCTGTGTGTAAAAGAAGTCTAACATGCTGTTCATCATTATCAACACAAAATTTTCTGAAAAGGCGATCATATTTGCTATTTGACTTTATTTTGTTTATGGTTCTAATAACTATCATATATTAAGAGACTCATGAAGAACTGGACTAATATTTTTTGCAACCAGATGATGTCGGTGTACAACACAATGTATCGCAACAATTTCAGGACAGGCTTTTTTTAGGTGGGAAAAGCCATTATGTCTTCCAACCATGGAGGGAGCACCATCGGTTGCACACGATATCAAGTTTTCAAATGATACTTGTTTTTGATCAAACCATGATTTGACAGCGTCAAAAATAGAAGCTCCATTGGTGTCAGTTGATAAAAATTTCACAAAGAACATATCTTCTTGCAATTTACAGTCATCATGAAAATAACGAACGTATGCCATTAGAAGAGCTTTGTTGTCAATAAGTGTGGATTCATCCAACTGAATTGAGAATCTCGTCTCCTTTAATTTTTCAATAAGCAACTCTTCAATGTTAACTGATATCTCATCTATCCGTCTTTGAATCGAATTATTGCTTAATGGTAAAACTTTTAAAACAGAAGAAGGATCTTGATGCATCACAGTTGAAATTACTTCTTCTAATGCAGGTAGTAAAACATTCTCAGCAACTGTATGAGCACTGCCAGTTTTTGCAATGATTTCTGCAATTTTATAAGAAGCAATCAAACCATCGTCATTTGTCTGTGTCTCTTTCTTAAATAAAGAATGAATTGTGTTGCGCTTCTCGAAATCCTGTTTCAATTTTTTTAAATATTCCATAGGCTTACCAACTTTATCTGGATGTTTCCTTTTTAAGTGATCAAGAAGTCTTGATGGCTTCATAGCTTCATTTGAAAAGGAAACATTACACAGGAGACACATCGGCTGTCTTGAATCTAAAAGGCTTTCAATAATTTAACAATAAGATAAGTAGTCATTCGTCAGCCAGACTCTGTACTGAACGGACGCATTTCCTGAGCTCTCTGACATTGCTTCTTCTTTTACATATTGCTAATAATTTTACTTTTGAAAAGTTTTGAATTTTATATACTTGCGTTTATATTCACATTGTTATAGTTAAGTAATTGAATATTAGTGGTTTTTAGCGATTTAGAAGTTTTCATAGCTTGCCGGCTTAATTTAACTTAAACTTGTGACGGTTATAAACTAATTTAACTTGCGCGATGCCGTCGCAGAAAGCGTCGTGTGTTAGGTGTAGGGTAAACCGGTGGTATATGGATTTTAAAGATTATAACGGCGGTCCTATGGCGATTACCGAGAGATCAGTTTGTTTCTTTTGCGAGTTAAGGGAGGAAATAGTTGACATAAAACGCAGTGTACGTGAGGTAACGGAAAGACTTGCAACGCTTGATGAGGGCAGGGGTAGGGCTACGGTTGACGAAAGCCGAACCAATACTAACGTTGAAAACGTTAGCAATTTGAAGGGTGAGGTGCGTAACCTAGTTTCTAGTTTAGGTAGCTTATCGGGAAGGATGGATAGAGTTGAGGAAGGGGTTAAGGTTGGTCCGAGATAGTAGATGGGGAGGGATTTAGAGAAGTTAAGGGTGGAGCTATGCCGCGTACGTTAGGCGATAGGAATCTCTCCCCCTATCGAGGTTTCGAACCCTTTCGCCCATTTGGAAAGGGACGTGAATGAGGGGGAAACTATTTTAATTGGGGACTCTTTAGTGCGCCATATGGACAAGAGTTCGTTGAACGGCATCCAACCAAGAGGAGGAGGTCTGTCTCCCAGGGGCCAGGGTTGACAGAGTTAGAGACGAAGTGGATAGGATTGACGTTGCCTCCCGTCACTCGATGTTGGTGACGATGGTAGGGGGCAACGACTCGTATAGGCCCGATACGAGAGTGCCTGACCTTTTGGAGAGATATAGGGGGTTAATTAGGTCCCTAAAGGCGAGGTCAGATAGGTCTTTAGTTCTAGGTATTACCCCTAGGCACGGTTTGGGTCTTAGGATTACGTCTAAAACGATATTTTTGAATACTAAATTAGAAGAGATTTGTGCTGAGGAAAATGTACCCTTCGTAAAGCTGTGGTCAGAATTCAGTGATCCTAGCCTTTTTATAAAAGATGGGGGCATTTTAATGAAATAGGTAATGCTAGGCTAGGTAGGTTAATTGACGAAAACGTACGAAAGCTGTATAGGTCGAAGCCTTCTTTAAACGTTGTGGGTCCGGGGAACGCGGGCCCGACGTGAAAAATAGTTTAAAACGCGGCCCGTGGTAAAAAATAACTTAAACGTCTTTTATTGTAACGCGCGTAGTATTAGAAATAAATTAAACGAATTTAAGGCGATAATTTATTCCGGCAACTACGATATAGTTGCTATCACTGAAACGTGGTTAAATACCGTGACTCGGGACTTGTTGGGGGAATTGATATACCGGGTTTTAAACTCTTTACTAATGATAGGTTACATAGGATTGGTGGCGGCGTTTTGCTGTACATTCGTAATTCCCTTAGGGCTATCGAGGTTAAGATAGATTTTCCGGCAGCAATTAATGCGATATGCGTTGAAGTTAGGGCGCGTAGTATTAGTTTTAATTTTGTTGTTGTTTATAGACCTCCCGTTCAACCCCTCGATACCGATACTAGATTTTACTCACTTCTTGGTAACTTTATTGACAATCGGAATAGTATAATTGTCGGAGACTTTAACTGCCCTAATGTTAATTACGAGACTTTTACTGGTAATGAGGAGGGTTTGAGATTGATTGAGTTCATGGAAGATAATTTTTTACGACAGATGGTTACCGAACCAACGCGCGGTGACAATATTTTAGATTTGATGACGAACGGCGAAAATATAGTCGAAGGTTTAGAAGTAGGCGAGAGTTTAGGATGTAGTGATCATCAAATTCTTAGGTTTAAGTTATTGATAGAAAACACTAAGGATAGTAACGTAATAGAAGTCCCTGATTTTCGTAGGGCTAATTTTGATAGTTTTGCGGATAGGATGAGAGTAGTGGACTGGGATAACTTATTTATGGGTAATGACACAAATTTGCATTGGGAGGCGTTTAAAGAAAGTTTTATGAATATTGAAAGGGAGTTTATTCCTCGTAGGCCCAAGCGCGCTAGAAATCATGGTAGGCCCAAGTGGTGGACTAGGGAAATAGGCGAGTTCATAAACGAGCGTAACAGAGCGTATAGACTTAATAAGCGCAATGGCACGGCAGCTAACTTTAATAGATATATCGAGCTTAGACGTCAGGTTAAAAGATCAGTTAGGAATGCTAAGCGTAATTTAGAGATACTTATAGCTGCGGATAGTAAACATAATCCAAAAAAGTTTTTTGAGTACGTCAATAATCGTAAGCCGATAAAAGATAACATAGGCCCTCTAGTGGATGTTAACGGCGCTTTGGCTTCTGACGCTCAGGCGATGGCGGGCATTTTCAATAACTTTTTTGCGACAGTTTTTACCGTAGAAGAAGTAAATAATATCCCTGGCGTGGACGATATTGTCCCATTTAGTAGCTAGACTATTTTCGATGAAATAACTGTTTACCAGGGTGAGATTGCGTATTATATCGATAGGCTAAAAGTTAGCAAGGCTCCAGGACCTGACGCGTTTTATCCCAGACATTTGAAAGATTTGAAAGACGTTATAGTAGGCCCCTTATCGAAGATTTTTAATCAGTCACTCGAAACGGGGATTATTCCTGAAGACTTCAAATTAGCTAACGTCACGGCCATTTTTAAAAAAGGCGACCGCACAGTAGCTAGCAATTATAGGCCCATTAGCTTAATGTCACTTGTTGGTAAACTTTTGGAATCCGTAGTTAGGAATCGTATCATCGATCACTTAGAAAGTCGAGATTTGATTAATAGTAGTCAGCATGGTTTTCGACCCCATAGATCTTGTTTAACTAATTTGTTAGAATTTTATAACGAAATAGTGCGCGAATACGATAGGCATAGAGCGGCTGACGTTATTTATTTAGATTTTAAAAAAGCGTTCGATATAGTTCCGCATAGAAGATTAATTGCGAAGGTTAAAGCGCACGATATATACGGTCAGTTAGCTAACTGGTTAGAAGAATGGCTTCGTGCTAGGAGACAGAGGGTCGTTGTTAATGGTTGTGAATCGTGGTGGTTGGATGTAGGTAGCGGTGTCCCACAGGGTTCAGTGTTTTTCGTAATTTACATTAACGACATAGATGTAGGATTGACTAGTAACGTGTCAAAATTCGCGGACAATACTAAAATAGGCGGTAAAGTTGTTAACGATGACGATAGAAATAGGCTCCAAGACGATGTAAATAGGATTATGGAGTGGACGGATAAGTGGCAGATGCAATTTAACGTAGACAAATGTAAAGTTTTGCATATAGGTTCTCGTAACAATAATTACACGTACACGATGGATGATAGAGAGTTATCGAGCGTTGACGAGGAAGTAGATTTAGGCGTACGCGTATCTAAGGATTTAAAAGTTAGGAACCAGTGCCTGGAGTCTTGCGCAAAAGCTAATAGGATGTTAGGCTTCATAGCGCGTAATTTCGAATTTAAATCGAAGGATATTATATTGCCCCTTTACAAGTCCCTAGTCAGGCCTCATTTAGAATATGCCGTTCAGTTTTTGCCCGTATTTGCGTGAGGATATTGATAGGTTAGAAAGGGTTCAGCGTCGTGCCACGAAACTAATTCCGTCATTGCGCAACAAGCCTTATGAAGATAGGATTAAAGAGTTAGACTTGCATTCACTCGAAACTAGGAGATTAAGGGGGAGCTTATTGAAGTTTTCAAAATCGTTAATAACATCGATAACGTAAATTTTGACAAACTGTTCACTTTCGATAATAGCAATACTCGTAATAACGGATTTAAGTTGCGTGGCAGACGTTTCATTACTAATATCGCTAAAAACTTCTTTACGTTTAAAGTAATTGATAAATGGAATAATCTTCCCGCGTCAGTCGTGAACTCTACCAGCGTTAATGTGTTTAAGAACCGTTAGATAGGCATTTTAAAAATATTAACGTTGTTTAAAATAAAAAACAATTAGTAACAGGAGCTCTGGTGGTGGTCGGGATGAGTCTGTTGACGATAATGCCAGCTTGTGACATGCCAGCGTGTGATATGCCAGCAAAAAAAAAAAAATTAGACTAACACGAACTCAGATGTAGCTCGTAGCCTAAACTAACCCACTTTTTGTTATTCTTTTCTTTTCTCTCTCTCTTCTTATTTGCATGTCTGTAGTTTGCATGGTATGATAGTGTTTGAGAATGTGTTGCACGGTTTATAATGCGTTCTTATTTTATTTCTTTTCATCTTCCACCCCTTTCCGGCAAAGTGGGCTGCGTCCTCCACCTTCCAATGGAGTGGTGGACTGGTCTGCAACAGCTGGAAATATTCTCTTCGACTATTTTTCTGACTTGTCGGCAGTGGCCGGCGGATGATGATGGTGTCTTTCTCTTTTTCTGAATGAATTTTAACCCACGAGTGACAGGTTTTGCTACTTACTTAACCCCTTATTCTCTTCTTTTAAGGGGGCAGCTTATTGAGTTTTCAAAATCGTTAATAACATCGATAACGTAAATTTTGACAAACTGTACACTTTCGATAATAGCAATACTCGTAATAACGGATTTAAGTTGCGTGGCAGACGTTTCACTACTAATATTGTTAAAAACTTCTTTACGTTTAAAGTAATTGATAAATGGAATAATCTTCCCGCGCCCGTCGTGAACTCTACCAGCGTTAATGTGTTTAAAAACCGTCTAGACAGGCATTTTAAAAATATTAACGTTGTTTAAAATAATAAAACAATTAGCAACAGGAGCTCTAGGGGTGGTAATTGGGGATGAGTCTGTTGACGACTAATGCCAGCTTGTGACATGCCAGCGTGTGATATGCCAAAAAATAAAAAAGACTAACACGAACTTAGATGTAGCTCTTAGCGTATACTAACCCACTTTTTGTTATACTCTTTATATTTTTTTTTCTTTCTCTTATCCTCTCCTTATTTGCATGTCTGTGACACTCTTTATTGCATGTTTGTAGTTTGTATGGTATGATAGTGTTTGAGTTAAGAGTGTGTTGCATGGTTTGTAATGCGTTCTTATTTTACTTCTTTTCATCTTTCATCCCTTTCCAGCCTAGTGGGCTGCATCCTCTACCTCCCTATGGAGTAGAGGATCGGTCTGCAACAGCTGGATGTATCTGTTGCTTTGAGTTAAGAATGTGTTGTTCTTTGAGTTAAGAATGTGTTGTTTTTTGAGTTAAGAATGTGTTGTTTTTTGAGTTAAGAATGTGTTGCATGGTTTGTAAGCGTTCTTATTTTACTTCTTTTCATCTTTCACCCCTTTCCGACAGAGTGGGCTCTACCTCCCTATGGAGTAAAGGACCGTTCTGCAACTTTTCCTATTCTCTCCGACTATTTTTCTGACTTGTCGGAAGTGGCCGGCGGATGATGATGGTGAATCTTTTTTCTCTTTTTCTGAATGAATGTTAACCTACGAGTGATAGGTGTTGCTATTTACTTAACCCCTTATTCTCTTCTCTTAACCCCCTATTCTTTCCTTTCTCTCGGGTTAGCCTTAGAGTGGATCTTAGGGTCTTTGTTAGCCTTACCTTCTGTAGATCTGTAGATCTCGATATTGTCGACACTTTTTCTTTTGGGCACTTGACATAATTTATAATGGGGTGAAAAATTACAATAAATTTTTTATTTTGCACTCTCAAAACTCGCATTCATCACCGCAAACGCCAAACTGACTGAACGAAAGTAGTGCTAGAAATCTTGGAGTCCAAGATCTGGCAACACTGTCCTCAACTTAGCGATTCTGTTGAATCCTACGTTTGAAAACTTTTACAAACGTTTCTCGCTCTTTTTCATTCGTTTTAATAAATCAAAAAAAGTTACTTCTAAACTAGCTATAGCTGCTAAGCTATAACTTTTTTTAGTTAATTTTTTTATTTTTATTTATTTAGGAATCTACATGAAATATATATATATATATATATATATATATATATATATATATATATATAACTTTTATATATATATATATATATATATATATATATATATATATATATATATATATATATATATATTTCCTTTAACAGTAAAGCAGTAAAATAAAGAAAACAAGATATCTTCATTCCCTTTTTACATGTAGGGACTCGTTTTCTTTTTTGGGATAACAAAGCACCGGATAATTCAACACAAACTAATATAAAAAATTATTTAGCATTTTCTTCTTGATTTATGAGGGTTTCTCAGCACCAGAAGGTAAGAACACGCTTTATTTAGGTAAATGGGACGAAAACAAAACAAAAATTCTTATATCATCATGATGTACTATAGTCACCATTTAATTTTTCGCCCCCCAAAATCTATTTTCGCCCACAAGGGGGCGATATCTCCCCCGTTATAACACTTGGGCCGACAGGGAATACTAGTTCTCACAAACAGCACATATTCATACCAACACTGTATTATTCCTGATATATCGAAACAAGGTAAAATTATTACAAACCAATTATTACACCAATTATTACACCACCAAAAGGTGGCTGAGCAACTATCTTTCAGGAAGATACTCACATGTCACATTTAATGACAGTAGTATAGCCGCAAAATGTGAGACAGAAATGGATCGATTTAAAAATTTCTCCCCCTCACCGTCCTTCATGGGGGTCCTCTACCGTCGTTCATGACGGTCCCTCCTTTATGAGGTGTCTTTCATGATCCTTCAAAAAAAAAAAAAAAAGAAAAAGAACAAAGAAAAAGAAAAAGGATTCGTCTTCACCTTCCTTAAAAAAAAATTTAAGAAAGGATTCATCCTCGCCTTCTTCCTTGAAAAAAGTTCTTTCATAATCTTTCATGAGACAAACAAGAACAAACATGCAAAACCATGCAAACACATACATACATTCGAGTACTTTCTGTTCAGGCAAGTTCCGCCAGACAGTAGAAATGAAACTTAAGATGAATATCTGAAAGGTTTTAATAGGCCTAACGAGAGTATGCATCGACATCAACACATCCAACTTTCCTATGTTAACAAATTGCGAACAATACATAAATCAAAATCAGATTGAACATATTTTAAATCGAAAACAAGTTCTTTGTTTAATATCTGTATTATGAAAAATAAAATGAACATTTATTATTTTAATTTAAATAAATTAATTTCTCTCTTTTTTAAGGGAAACTGGCTTATTTTCAAACGAGATGATCCGCAAATACAAGAACTTTTTTATACACTCATAACACATGCATATTTGTTTATTTACTTTTAAATATGTAGTTTTCTGTTATTTACATCGATATATACCATCACATTCACTTTCACATGCCATCTTCTGGTATGTGAATTAATAACACTGGTATGCATCAATTTTGCTGTCAAGGGTTTTGTAAGTGATTCTTATAGAGTTTTTCCTGCTGATTTCGAATCTGCAATCCGTTTTTCTCAATCAGCTCAGGTTATCCGGCTATGGCCTCATAAGTAAAATAGAATTTTTCGTGATTTTGTCAAAGCGGAATTGGAACAGTAACATCTATCATCACTTGTTTCATTTGTATAATATCTTTTTTTACTTTTCAGGCATATAGATAAAATATTTCATAATGAATAGAGCGTGTAAAAATGATCCCAATAGATTCTGCTACATATGTGGGACGGTTACCATGCCAAATAACCAGTCCCAAATCACTAAATTTGTGAAGACAATGTATAGAGCATACTTTGGAATTAAGCTAGGGGACCAGGACAAAAATTTCGCCCCTCATATGTGCTGCAAGACGTGCATTGAAAATTTGAGAAGATGGAGCAAAGGCAGAGCGAAATCTTTGCCTTTTGGAATTCCCATGATTTGGAGAGAAGGAAAGGATCACGTGACAGATTGCTATTTCTGCATGACAAACCTCCAAGGTGGGCTTATAAATTTATTTTTCTTAAATATTTTGAAATCCTCGTATGAAACTTGACATAATATTCACCATAATGTAATATTCACCATATATAGCATAATATTCACCATAATGGTAATCATACATTTACATATACATATTGTTATAGAAAATACATTTACACATACATATTGTTATACAAGTTACATTTACATATACAATGATTGTATATTTTCTTTCTTTTTCATTCATATTGTCCCGAAGGGACAATATGAATGAAAAAGAAAGAAAATATACAGACTCCATCGACCTATTTCATATCTTACAGACCGCAGCCTTCCCTCACGAGCCGCCACTGTCTGAATGCTTCTTCTATTTCATATGCAAGTTTTATATCCATGTTTCTGTGTTTCTATTTTCAGGAGTTAACAGAAGAATAAACACATTGTTGTATACCCTGACATTCCTTCTGCTATGAGACCTGTACCCCATGGTCCTGGAATTCCAATACCCGACCCACCTCAAACCCTGGACTTCGATGATTCTGATGATGAATCAATGACCAATGCCAATGACCAGTACCAGTCGTATATACCTCAAAATACCGCTTCAAATGAGCCGAGTCCTCTCAACCAGGCCAAACTTAATGATCTTACCAGGGATTTAGGACTTTCCAAATTAGCTGCCGAGATCTTGGGCTCACGACTTCGAGAGGACAACTTGCTGGCTCCGGGAACAACATTCTCCTGGTATAGGAAACGAGAGGAAGAATTCCGCAAGTTTTTTGCAGTGCACGAAAATACCTCTTCCTTAGTGTACTGCTGCAATGTTGAGGGGCTAATCGAATCCTTGGGCCTGCCATATAACGCATCAGAGTGGAGGCTATTTATAGACTCGTCTAAACGAAGTTTGAAAGCAGTACTTCTCAACATTGGGAATAGGGTTGCATCAGTCCCTGTAGCACATTCCGTACAACTTACTGAGAGCTACGATAACATGAAAATTTTACTGGATGCTCTCGTATACGACCAACATAACTGGAGGATCTGTGGAGATTTGAAGGTAATACTAATATCATAAGTAAACTATTGCTATTGACTATGTTGTTTTTCCAAAGGTTATGTGAGAGCGTATAAGAACACTTAACTTCCCCACAGAAGTGATACAGTCCAATGCATAGATTTTTTTATCTGATAGAACAAATTCTCTAAATTCTTTAAATATTTTCATTTTTTTCAGATTGTGGCATTTGTATTGGGAATGCAAGGGGGATACACGAAATACCCATGTTTCCTCTGCAAATGGGATAGCCGAGCGGGTGAGAAGCACTATGCACAGCGTGAATGGGCATCCAGAGAGAATTTTGAACCTGGGTCGCATAATGTCGTTTCAGTTGCCCCTGTACCACCAACAAAAATTTTGCTCCCACCACTTCATATTAAGCTGGGCTTGATGAAAAATTTCATCAAATCATGAATAAGGGGGTTCAGCATTCCGATATCTCGAGAGTAATTTCCTCATATCTGATGTTAAACTAAATGCTGGGTTTTTTGATGGTCCTCAAATTCGAACTTTGATCAGGATACTCAGTTCGAAACGCAATGACTCCAACTGAGAAGAATGCCTGGCAGGCATTCAAATCAGTTGTCACTGATTTTCTTGGCAAGCGTAGAAGTCCAGAAATACGAGTCCGTTGTCGAAAACTTGATGGAGCTTTCAAAGTTCATGGGTCGCGCATGTCTATAAAAATGCACTTTTTGTGGTCCCAATTGGACTATTTTCCTGAAAATTGCGGGATTATGTGAGGAACAGGGTGAACGATTTCACCAAGATATCAAATAATGGAAGAGAGGTACCAGGAAACTGGGATATCAATATGCTGGCGACTATTGCTGGTGTTTGAAGCGAGACGTGCCCCGAGAAAAACACAGCCGGAAAGCCAAAAAAACTTCATTTTCCTTCCCCAATAAACTTTTTTTCCACATTCATTGTATGAAAAAGTATTTATTCACACAATGTTTTCATTTTTCACGAGTGTTCTTATAATATTACTCGTATCTCAGTGTTTAAGCTAAAAAATCAATAAATTTGGGGATAAAATTGGACTTATAATAAATGGCCAATAGAGAAAAAACCTGACCTGATTGAGGAAAACCAATGTCATTTTCGAATTCAGCATGGTCGAATTATATAATATGAGTTGAAAAAACCCTCACAGCAGACAAACAAATTTCATATGCATACCAGTGTAATTTAACTGTACATCAAATTTCGCTATAAAATTGCATGTTTTAAAAGAACATCAAGTTGCACAATGCGGCTTTAAAACTAAAGCATCAATTCTGTTATCCTCCTCTAAACATTCACTTAAATATTATTACTAATATTGATTTATTGTTATTATTACATATATATGTACACGTATTAAGAGTATTTAAATTAAATATATTGATTTCAATTCCCTTCGTAATAAAAGCAAACTGGAATTCAGCCTTCTAAACCAACTGACGGAATAATATATGCTTTAATTAAAAAGATATTGCTATCAGGCAACTCAACCTAGTCATACCTAATCGAATATAATCAATTAGTGAACTATATATATATATATATATGCTTCAAAAGAGAACACATTACACAATTTTATATTTTAGAAGTACAAATCATCAAATTTTATTTCCATCTTCGCCATGACTTCTTTCCACGGTAGTAAACATCAAATTATTATCCTTAAGTTTCTGTAAACCAGTAATTGCAGGTTTCATTTTATCTTATTCCTATTATGTCTATAAATAAAACTTACGCAGTCACCATTTCATAAGAGAATCAACACCTATGACCTTAAAGAATAATGTTAGCTTCTTGGCTTATTTCAAATCAGATAAGTTTACCAGCAGTATACAAACACACACACACACACACACACACACACACACACATATATATATATATATATATATATATATATATATATGTTAATCACAGACCGTGCATGGAGCAAGGAACTCTTCTGAAATTGGGGTGAATTTCATAATTAAACACGTGAATGAATGAAAGGTACAGCTATATATATTATATATATATATATATATATTTATTTATTTATTTGATAAGTTTACGTATTCAATGTACAATAGTTGCATATTTCTTTCTTAAGTACGTTGTTTATATATTCCGCATCTCAATTCACATTCTTACCAGATTTTTCCAGCTAGTTAATAAAACTTTTAAAACGTGTAATTTTCTAGTAATTTAACTGTAATGATAGTAGTTAATCATTATTGCTAACAATTTTTTTGGTATAAACTACACAGGTCTGCGAATGAGAAATTTGTAAGGGCAGTTTTCTTACTAATAGTTGATTTTTTATAAATCAAATACTCTGATTTCGAATAAGGCATGCATTTTACTATCACGTAAGGAACTTCTGCAAATTGGAAGGAAAAGCAGTTACATAAATAAATATTATTTATTTCAATTTACATTAGGTATCTATTTCGTTTTGTTATGCTATTTACAAATGCATACAACTTTAAAGAAGATGCCATTAAAGTCAATTACATATCCATCTTCATCTAGTTTTCTTGCGGCCTATGCAATGGTCCTTTTCTTTATGTAATAATTCTGTAGCTTCCCATTTCAACATCCAACAGTATGCAGTCACCGTGCTGACGGCACACATTGAATGACATCTTATTAGTTTTTTAATCAAATTAATTTGAATCAGTTCTAATAAAACTACTTACATGTGTAATATGAAATATGACATTTTATGAACTCTCTAATTGTCGAAAACTAATATTATTTCCGAATCAGCATGCAAAATTACTATACAGGCGATACATTATTTCGATCAACCAAAAACATCTACTAGTCATTGTTAGGCATTCACATTCGAGATAGCTGCAGACATGCCGCCTCTATAATGTTTCAAATGTAAATTTAATTTCAAGCGCCTTAACATGTAACATTGGCGCATATATTTTTAAATATTTTTACTCGAAATAAAATCACTGATTTTTTCCTACTGTCGCTAATGCCATCATTTTTGACGAATACCTATTCAATTTTTCATTCATTCACAAGCACGAATTCATTAATCGTGAATTTAAAACAGAAGCGTATTTATAAAGCAGAATGTGTAGACGAAAACACGAAATATAATATCTCTATAAGTACAAACGTTTATTTTAAAATTATTGAAATATCCAGATTGAAAATTGAATCAATTCATCAGTCTCATTTATAATAGTGCTATCACTAAATGCTGCAAAAGCCGTTTTTCTACGAACATTACAATACAGAAAACGAATTTTGCCTAATGATGATGGATAGCCGCAATTAAATATATTTGTTTAGTCTTTCTATAATTTTAAAACACTACTTGTAACAATTTAGTTTCACTGATTAATATAATTTCTTTTCATTAGTTTACTAACCCCCATTTTCACAACTTTCCGAATTATAGAAACAGACAGGGATTGCGAAATTTCCCATAACGTTGATTTACATTATAATACGTTATATACGTTTCAAAACGTCTGAATATAAGTTGACGGTGATACTCATCTGTACATTGAAGGAAGAGCCCTTAATTTATCGTTGCAAAGAACATGACTGGATATATAAAAAGCATTCGTTTTTCTCATTAAAAACTATGAATTCTGTTGGTAACATAAACAAATTGCATAATGAAATACCACCGAATTGAAATGATGCGAAATACGGCAACTATCCATGCATTGCACACGTGAGAAGCAACTATTTAAGTCCATACTATATTCGTAGAATTCATTCGCCATGCAATTTTCGCAGCGGAAAGTTTGTTACCTTCACCTCCTTTACCAGTTTGTGAGTATTTTAAACTTTTAGCATGTTAAATGTTCAGCATTATTTTTTAAGGATAGTCTTTGAGTAAAATTTCATTCTAGATGTTCGAATCCTTGTGGTTCACCAATAAAATATATATATGTATATATATATATATATATATATATATATATATATATATATATATATATATATATATATCTATATATATGTATATATATATATACAGTATATATATATAAGCACACCGGACAAAAAATTAGTCACCCCTCTCAGAATGTACCTAATAACGTGTGACGGCGCCTTTGGCCTTGATAACCGCACGAATCCAGCGAGGCAGAACTCTACGAGGTTGTGCATGTACTGAACATCGATTTGCTGCCACTCGTTCATCAGCCGGTCCCGAAGTTCCGCCAGAGTCCGTGGGTGTCTATTCCTGCGCTTCACTTTCTGTTTCCAGCCTGAACAACACCTTCGACGCATTCAGGATTAAAGGCTTCTTGGACCTGCGATGTACTCGTCGCCTCCCATCATTGGAGAACAAACAAAAACGGGACTCATCGGACGCAAATTACACGTTTCCAATCTGCCGCAGTCCAGTTTTTGTGCCTCTGAGCCCATTTTACGTGCCATTTGTGACTTGCTGTTAACAGCGGCCTCTTCCGTGGTACCCTGCTCCAGATGTCCATCGCATGCAGTTCTCGTCGCAATGTCCGTTCGGAAATTGGTCGCTGAGAACCTCATTGGTTTCTTGGAGCAATTGCTCTCTGGTTTGAAAACGATTTGCAGTTAACTAGACGAGAAACATGGCGGCGGCCCCTATTGTCGAGAATTGTTTTCCGGCCACAGTTACGCCGTCGATGTCAGTTGATTGCGAACTACACCCTCTTTGTAAACTCGCTGGACAGTACGCGTTGACAACACCAACAAATTGGGCTACTTCAGACATTTTTGTGTCCGTGGGGCTCTGCAAACACGATGGCTCCTTTTGCCACTGAGTAACGTCTGCCTCACGACCCATTTTGCAGACTATATCCACACACACTTTGTTCTTCACCACCTCACGAAACAAATCTGATCCTGTGTGCTACGTCACCGCTACTTGTCACTTACCAATGCTACATCAGCGCCCTCTGTGTGACCTTGAATTTCCTACTATCGGTGCTATTAGGGGTGACTAATTTTTTGTCCGGTGTGCTTATCAGGGATGGAAATCGAAATCTTTTCGATTCAAATTCGAATCCGATTTTCACGCAATTAGAAATATAGATTCGAATTCGGATTCAAATTTTTCGGTTTTTAAATCGATTCGAATTTTTTCCGATTCAGATTATTTCTTTTTCGATTTCGATCCGATTCGAATCCGATTCGGATCCAGGCCTAATTTTTCTTGATTTTTATGAGTTCATTTAATAAATTATACCTATCATCGTTGTTTTAGTCAAGGGTGGCTATTATTAATAAGTTTCATTTTTAATAAATAATACAGATAATTCTCAGTCTATTAACGATCTAAGTAATAACTTTAGATTTTACTCTTAATAAGGTGCAAAAAAAATCATTCATATAAGCTAATTTATTAAACAATTAAGGCTCATATATACAAGAAATATTAATTATAGCATACATAAAAATTAAAATTAAAATATGATAATACTTTAAGAAATATATCCACTGTATAGATACAATTTACAAATTAAAATTAGCCCTGACAACTAAGATATTTTCAATGTTCGAAGGCAAAAGGTTATTTCTTTGAGGAGCGTGTGAAATTGTCACTCTCGGAAATACCAAAATTAAGGATTAGGATTAGCACCTTAATGGATGGAGTATAGGATTAGTATGATTTTTGTCCGAGCAAACAGATTCTCGGAAAGTCAGTCTTTACCTGTGGTGAAACCGAAACGTTAATAAGCCTTATAATTTATTTATAAGTTATAACCAAATTTTTTAAAATCCGAATCCATATTTTTT